>JAJSRV010000087.1:0-101908 GCA_021527715.1 Neoseiulus cucumeris | reverse complement strand
GGTAATGGAATGAAGAGCACTGTCATCAGCCGAAAAGTATCTCGCGACCCCTATCGTAAATTGGGGTGACAGCGCTCGAACGGGGTGATACCGGTTTCTGTGGCGCCGCAACCGGTACCGACAGGAGCCTCAGCAACCGGACCCTATTCCAGCTGTACAAGGATGACGATGTAGGCAGTTATGAATATAGTTTTGGAGACCTCAACTCTTCACAGCACCGGCGCAGTGTTCCGAAATGAACAGAATATGCGCAATTGATTTTCGTCTTCCTTTTCCAGTGTAAGTAGGGCGGTTTGGGGGCTGTTCCGAATGATTCTAGCAAATTGAAATCTCGGGAGACGCAATATATGTTTGATTTCTTCGGGCCTTTCAGATGCATGCCGGAATTTCCACTCAGATTCGAGATTAGTCTCAACGTTTGAGATCTTCCAAAGAATGTTCCAAGAGACATACGGGAAAAAACTAGATAACATTAAATGTCTGTATTCCAAGCAGAGATCTCTAGTTTCGTCAGAAAGTGCGGTCGTGAATCTTTCTAACCGTTTCCAACCAGTGATGTTGACTGTTGCGCTCGTCGGGAAAAAATCGTTAGACTGCATCTCCGAGAAATCTTATTGGCTTAGGGATTTGGTAGTGAGCTCCCGGAAAGAAAAGGTGAAATGTCGAAAGGTATCACTGTGATTGAGGTACTCACAGCGCGTTTACTAGCAATGTTATGCTTTGAGAACCTAGGAGGAGTAGCGCGTAAGAGCGAGAATACCGGATGAAGAATCCGAGACTGTTGTCGCCTTCCATATGCCCGAATTCCAATCGGAGAGAAACCAGGAGGAAGCTTTTCCGATGAAACTAAAGTTTGATTGTACGGATTAGTTAATGCACACGCGTTCGCCCTCCGCGCATGAAGACTCGAGCAATACTTACAATTGTAGAGGTTTTACTTGGATGGAACGTATATGGAGCGCCTCTTAAATAAGTACGCCAGAAAGCGAGTCAACCAGCGACTTCTCAATTGACCAAATGAGCCCTTGAGCGAGTGTTTCTGTTTCGAACTCTCCGACTCACCTAGTCGCTGTAAAATCATTCCAAGCCGCATCCTCGACGCTACGTCGAGTAACTCGAGACGACACGCGACCGTCACAATCCTCTCTGTAAGCAGCTCGAATACGGTCAGTCGCTTCTCGTCGCGACACCGCGCGTGATCTCCCAGTCGGCCATTTCACGAGAGAAAAATTGAGCTGAGATCAGCCCTGGATAACTCCGACCCTTCATTGGAGCTGTGTGGAACACTCTGACATCACTTCGGATGCCTCTTCGAACTTCCTGAAGGCTCGCTGAATTGTTTTTTGGTGGACTCCAGAGGTTCCTATGTCTCGGGGTGAGCGTGTCTGAGAACATCTCCCACATTGTGAATAGCCCGAGGTTGACCTCGAGGAGCAGTCCTTCAGGAGCGATATGGCATGGATAAATTTACCCAAAACGGGTCCTGACAGTTGGCAAGGGATACATGTGGCTTTGAGATGCATGTGCGTCATGGCGCTGACAGCCGGTGAGTACCAAATGATATTCAGCGTAGAACAGCGGATGGTACACTGCTCCGCCATGGAAAAGGAAAAGTAAACGTTCTTTTTTTGGCTCGTAGTGTAACCATCAGGTCATTCACCTTTGCTGTTCTCATAGTTGTCATTTCGGCCTGTGGTTTTCCTCGTTCTTCGATACA
This sequence comes from Neoseiulus cucumeris, assembly GCA_021527715.1. Lineage (NCBI taxonomy): Eukaryota > Metazoa > Arthropoda > Arachnida > Mesostigmata > Phytoseiidae > Neoseiulus > Neoseiulus cucumeris. The sequence continues at coordinate 100,191 of JAJSRV010000087.1, read as the reverse complement.
TTGTCTTCGAGGTACATGATCGCGATCTTTTCGTTCGAGGCCATCGCTCTCGGTTACACTGTTGCGACGTTGGCTTCAATGATTTACGGAATGGTGAACCGAGTATGAATGAGGGGAAACCAACCCTGAGGTTAGGGAATCGCCTCGATTTAGAGCTATCTTCTACGTTTGACTTCCGTCGACGAGCCGCTATGTGCGTTGCCTCATCACCGACCGCCTCCTTGATGCGATGTTTGTTCTCGACGATGGCTAAGGTAGCGGCGTCCTTACGCGATCACCCGAAAATTGATAAATTGACAAGGCTGACGTTCCAGGAAACATCCGTTCGTCCGGTGTCATGTACGTGGGAATCATGAATCACTTCGGAGTATCTCGTGAAGAAGCTGCTTGGCCCGTATCGCTCGCTGGAGCAATGCTCAGTCTGATCGGTAGCAATCTCAACCTTGGATGATTATTATCTAGGCAAGAGCATGCCTCTCGCAAGATGTACTTCATGAACCCCGAAAAGATAGCTCTCATGAACCATGATTTCAGGGACGGTTTCGGGACCCCTGGCTCAAGCGTTTTCGCCGAAGCCAGTGATACTGTGTGGTTCATTGCTGATTTTCATCGGATTGTTGGCCTCGGTTTTCGCGCCGAGTGTGGCATGGCTCACTTTCACCTTCGGCTTTATTTTTGGGAGCGGCTTGGGCACAGTTTATACGATCAACGTGATTTTCCTACAGCAGTATTTCGTGAAGATGCGAGGACTCGCCCTCGGAATGAATTACGCGGGTTCGACTACGGCGGGTTTCGTGTTCCCAGTTTTCATAACTTTCCTTCTGGGAGAATATGGGTTCCAAGGCACTGTGCTCATCTTGAGTGGAGTGTCAGCGCACATCTTCGTCCTGTGTTTGACCCACAGAGAAGCACCATGGCTGCAGAAGAAAACCTGCGTGCTCAAGGAGGGTGAGGAAGTCGAAAGTGCGAAACTCAAGACTCTTCAAACAGAAACCATCCTCGATGAAAACGGAAAAGTGCCCTCAGGAACGCGCAAAGAGGATCCAGGGCTGGTCGGCGCCTCGAAGGATGGTCCCACGACATCAGCGAGAACTGAAGAGACAACTTCAGACATTCCGGGAGATCAGAACGTTTCTACGCAAGTGACGAAAAACGCCACAGAGACGCCTGGACTTGTCATGAAGAAGTCTGCGGTTCCTAAGTACGCGACTTCGGTCTCCGTCGAACTTTCCACTGTTTCGGCGGAAGTGTTGGCGAAGCCGGACGAGAAGAAGGAGAAGACCTCCTCGCAAAAAGTGTCGCTGGTCGCAAGTCTTGGCATCCTGAAAATCCCGGAGTTCATCGTGATCATATTCAGCTTCTCGCTCTTCCTCTACGCCTACGACGCCTACTTCACGACGATAATCGACTTCATCGTCGATCAAAACATTCCGATGATCAAAGCCACCACTATTGTACCTCTGTATTCGATCACCGATATGATAGCTCGACTTCTCATACCTCAGCTTGGTGACCGAGGTTTCATCAACAAAATGCTCCTACAGTGCCTCGCGTACGCCTTGCAGAGCGCGTGTTTCTTTCTGATGCCGACAGCAGCCGCGACCGGTGAATTCTTCTGGATCGCAACACTCGCTATGATTCAAAGCATGGGAATCGGGACTTCAATCGTCATGTACGGGGTGTTGATGGCAGAATTGATCGGCATTTCGAGATTGCCGATGGCCTACGGCATAGTCGGCCTTTTCGTCGGCTCGACGTATTTTACGAAGCCATACTTCGTGGGTGAGTCGGAAGTCGTCCTTTTATCGCCGGTGCTGCTTTGTGCCGTTTACGATTGGAAGAGCTGCTATATTTATAAGGTTATCCTTGGCGTTACATGTTGTAACCTATTTTACAACCTCTTCGAATGCTTGTGTCTCCTCCTGTCTGCTTTCAAAGCCTTGCAGCTCTGCTTTCGCATGCGCTTCCGTTCCTGAGAGTTAAAGTATGGAGCAGGGAAGCGCGAAACACCACTCTTTAATCACCGCATCGTCGTCTGCTCTTATGATCTCAGACCCGTTCGATGCCGCATTCTTGCTGCTTCCTTTGCATGTCCTGCCTTCTGTAATCTTACTCCTAAGTTATCTCCAGAACTCGAATCATTCCGTTCACGATCCATTTTTTATAGGTCACTTCCGAGACACTATCGGTGACTACTCTCAGATGTACATCGTGTGCGGGGTCCTGACAGCCTTTGCAAGTCTCAGCTGGCTGATTACATGGTATCTGCATCGAGTCACTAAGCGAGGACGCACGTTTTCCAACGTTTCTAATAAAGCTGGCGAACAAGTTCAGACAAGTCCGGTGAATGGCGCGTCGAGCATCAACGAAGACACGACAAGCATCGGACAAAGATCTCGAGCTGATAGTACCGTTCACCATCTGTAGAGAGGCAGTGGACAACACTCACTCACTTACACACCACGAAATCATCACACCGAGACAGCACAATTGCAGTCATTGTTGTTTACAACGTCGACAAAGCAACCGTACAAGGGCTGGTCTGCATAACGAGCGTCGAGTTTGGGAGCAGGCCCGCCGTTCGACCACTCCGACTTCTTGTGGGTTTCACAACGAATTTACACGAGAATAAATCGAAGAACTGGCTAACCAGAGAACGAAGAAGAGTTAATGAAGATGATCTGTCGTTTCGGCACCTCAAGGGGATTTCGAACGGCTAGCAGGACTCCTCATTGAATTGAATGTCCACCGATGTCTTCCTGCCATCAGATCGAGGTTTCATTGATTTCGTCGGCACGGTTGCAGCTCCTAGAGGTGGTCACTGTTTTCATCGATCCACGATATAATAATTTCATGATTTGCGAATCGAAATCGATGGATGGTGTTGCTGATACGCGAGATGAAGTTTCTGAATGAAATCAATGCGAGCCAGCAGAGTGCGGATCCATATTCAGTACATGGTTCATTATCCCTCCGATCGTTTGTTACTGCCCGTTGATTTCGGAGAGCTCCAATCTTGTACATATGTACCTATGTTGCATGACGGAACTTTTGAGACTATGTATTTCAGTTTGGATTCGACTTCATTCACATGTTCTTCTGTCGATTCTCCGGCCATTATTGGGGCCAAAGGAATATCTTAGCGAACCAATGATTTGATTTCTTCAAGAGTACTAATACAAACGACTCGGTCACCACGGGAAGTTCCACAGTTCATGAAATCAGCACGGGAGATCACCTGAAGCATATGATGCTTTGCAATTGAATGATGGAAAAAAATTTCTAGACTCCCACTTGGAATTCGGCCAGGGCCGTGCATCTTGCTGTACCTCAAAAGTTTCGATAAGCGCATGTCATGATTGAATCAAAAGGTATGAGACCCCATTCACAAATTTGGGGTTCTGTCGTGTCCTCCTCAAGAATATCAGAGAGTCCCGTGCTGAAAGGACCTTCTGACTGAAAGGAAGGAGAAACTACCGTTCGGTTCACCACAGAAGCTGGCGCGCGAGGCGCATACCGCGCTGACCGCTCGGCCATCTTGTTGGTCAAGAATCAATTCGAGTCGCAAGGTTTGCACTTGGTGGATTACTTTTCTTCCTCTTATTTCCTCAATGCGTTGTGTTTTCGTTTCGCGACCTTCCAGTTCGTTCCATGTTACTCTCGCTCTCGCTATTCCGGAGAAGAAATGCTCCCGTACATGCTTCTCTTTCCAGTATTGCTTCTCTTCGAGTGTGCCCCTGTGCATCGGGCGCCTGCTGCTGCCGCCGCTACCGCAGCAGTGGCATTGGACGGCCAGCCGCCCTTGGCTGCACTTGAATTGAGACCCTCATAGCCCTGCCTCAACCCCATTCGCCTTCTGCTGCTCTCGTCTCCTCCGTCTCGTCGTCGGCGTACTCGTATTGTGTGTTGAACAAACACGCAACGAGAAGAAGTAACATTTTATTTAGGAGCCCTGGAAGCAGCAGCAGCAGCAGAGAGGAGGACAGCATCTCAAACATTCTAAGAGAACACTAGGAGCATCGATAAAGTGGCGGACGGGAAGCGAGGCTGAATAAGGGACTAGGCCGAGCGTTTCAAGCTGGCGACATTGAGCTACTTGAACCGAAATAGCAATCTGGAGAACAACTATCACGCGGACGGGAGCAGACTGAGGTGGATTCATGACCCGGTTCTCTCGCACATATTTACATACATGAGGTTGTGGTATAGGATCGAGTTCAACCGGAAAAAAACGTAAAAGTGACGAAACCAAAGTCATAGAAAGCTCCTCGCTCGTTCTGATTTGCTTTCTATGTCTACAAGGGTTCAGAATCGAACATCTGATGCCACGGTCGCGAAGACTTCCTTCGCCATAGCTTTTCCCAACTACGGTAAAGAGTCTGTGTTGATTCTGAAGTAATTCTGCGGGAACATTTCTCAGCCCATAGCTGAGTCATCGATATACATCTTGTGAGCGCGCCTGTCTGAACTCACTTTTACCAGGAGGAATTTCGAGACCGTTGGAACCTGGCGTGTGAGTGAGATCTAGGGGGATGAGGCTTGCTTCTGATCGGTTCCTGCAGACCTTCAGACCTTCTCTGGACCCACTAAGATTAGGAAACCGGAGTCAAGGTCGTTGATGTGGGAGGATCCTCCGTCCTCCATTCTCAGATGTCAAACTATACCATCCGGATCCCAAATCTCCGATGAAGGAGTAGGGATGTCGAGTAAAGTCGAGTGATCGATCGATCAATCGATCGCAATGTTGCGTTCTGCTGTATCAAACAGATGATCGAATTTCGACATGAGACGTTGCTCAACACAAGGAGGAATCCGCTTAGGATGATGCCATCTGATTGTGATACTATCGACCGCTCATGTGGTACATTCCGATTTTGAAGCCTTTCTTTTTCGGAGTACAAGCCCTTCTGAGACGGCAGAATTCAGCAATCATTTAGAGATAGATTCCCTCAGAACTCTCCTACGATCCAGCTCTCATCTGGAACCTTTTCAAGGGAAGATGAACGATGATAATGACGATTCCAGATGATGACCCACTCTACCTCCACAGCAGGTGATTACAAGCAAGCACGGAAATTCCGTCAAGTTTATTGTGAAGTGCGGCTCGACCTTGGATTCAAAGTCCCATCAGATCCCGGCTCGAAGCCTCACCTCGGAACATCTGCGTAGCAGAACAAGTATTTTATCATTGTCGAAAGTTGCCGCGGGACAAGTACATCATGAAGTGGAGTGAGTCGTTTCAGGCGAAGCCAGGAACGAGCTCCAAGGACAGACTGAGACACGGGAAAGGGTGAGAATAGATCTGAAGGGATTGATGAAAGCCTCGTCACTCCTTCAAAATCTCTCTACAACTCCTTTCGAATCCCCTTCCGCCCTTTGCCATACTCGTTCCCCCGAAAGTCCCTCGCGATGCCTCCATCGCTACCCACGGCACGATCAACGCTGCAGCCCTTTGTTTCGACGCCACTGCGACGGATCTTTCGTTCCCCGGCACCACTTCCATCCTTCCGTTCGTCCGTTCTTCCGACGAAAAGAAGAGACGGAGACGAAACGATGAAAAATAGATTCGAAGATGATCTCGAACGGAGTTTTCGTATTCTCTTCTCTCACTCCCTATCCTCGCGAAGACGACGGCAACGGTGAACTCTATCGCTTTCCCTCGCTCCAGTTTTCCAGGTTTTTCGAGAGCACTTCGTTCTACAGTTTGCAAATCCGAATCCACCGACTTGGCAGACAGTCGAAGCGTTCAACATCGAGACTGGACGATCCAAAATCCTGGTCTATCTGTAGAAAGATCTTGCCGGATTTTCCATAAGTTTCCTCACCAGTCTTTGACAGTCACTCCTGCATCGAGTTCTCTTGTTCTGTTAGGAATCCGCGGTTCTGTAGACGAAACGGACCACGAACGACGTGGTTGACGATGTTTCTGCTGTTGAGGATAGGTAGCAGACAGGAACGCCGCGCCGCGCACCGAACAGGAATCTGCCATTTACGATAGCACTATATTGTTGCAAGGTTTGTGACGCTCACTCGCGTATTCTCTCCTTCGACGCTTTGTTCATCTCCCTATCCGAAAGAAAGCCTCTTTTTCGAGAGACAAGGACAGCGTCGTGAACATGTTAGAATCATAGCTCGAATCCAAGATAGAACTCAGACGGCGGGGAAGAGCTCACGCGACGGATTTCGTCAACGTATATGTACATCTTGTGCTTATTGTTGTCTACGGAAGACATCAAACATGACAGTTTTCCGACTGAAGACAGGAAATAGAGCCGCGGTCTAAATGCAAAAACTGTCGGAAGGAATTTCGCTTTTCTTCCTTCTCTCGGTGTTGTTTGCACCCTCATCTCTCTCTCATTGCTCTCTCAAAAGTGTAACGTCGTGATGGGTTCCTCGTTGTGCTCTCGAATGCTTTTTGTCCGAAACCCCTCATCCTATTCTCTCTCTCGAGCCCTAGCCTCCCTTGTTTCCGTCCAATCCCGTGATGTTGCTGTTCCTCACTACATAGTGTCCCTCCGAATTCCTTGAGTGTCTCCACAAACCTGTCAGGAGACATCTTACTGTTACGCTGTCCCTCTGAAATACTTATTTTCCCTTGATGCTCTCTCAAAGTTCTTCCATCCTCCCACTTTCTCCGCCGACCCCTCACTTGTCACCTTGCCTCTGCGTTACCCGAACCGCTTCGTGGTTCCTCTCCAGCATCCCAAATTGAGATAATCCTTGGCTTCCGAACTTTTGTTTCACTTTCTTTGGCTATCCTCGACCAATTTCATACATTCGCCGTGAGCTCTATATCAGACATCCGTTGATTTTAGTTCCAGAGATTCCCTACTTTCGTCTTATTCCTTGAATTTTCACAACGGAGCTCGCTTCCCCGACTGTGCATTCCAATCTCGAAATTTCGGCCTCAGCCGAATACCGCCAGCTTATTCTTCCGCTTCGTAGTTCCGAAATTCTACTCTCGAAAGTTACGGCTCTCCGCCCTCAATCATCCTCTCGCTGCTCCAAGTGTTTCCGCGTTTTCCAACGCTCAAAGAAGAATAAGTGTATGCAAAATCATAACGCGGCTGCGCTTCCGCCCCTACAACTGGCGCGTGATAAATCTCCCAACCTGTTCTTCCACTCATTGTGATTTATAGCGACTTTTATCTAAGGCAATAAAAAACATCCACCGTTATGAAAAGTCAGCCCGACCTGTTTCTCTCAATGCAAGCGTTTGCTGGCTCCTTATAACGTGTCTGTGACCGGTACTCACGAGGCCCTTGTCGTGGTCTGAGAAGCTTTCATCCCGATTGAATCATCACTGCTCGGACTTTGGCGAAACGATTACGGTTATTTCGTAAGCTTCCGCGTATCGTAAGATTCCTCCTTCGAAGACATCATTCGGGCTATTTTCGTCGAGAAATCGTCGTTTCTATTCTGATTTTCCCTTTCATTTGGAAACACGTTTCCCGTCGCTCTCTGGACTTACGTCGTCTTTAAGCAATACATACGTGAATCCAAGTTGATCGCGAGTTTGAGTTCCGCTCGCTGTTGTTCAAAATTAGATTCAATCTATGTAGTCCGTTCTCGTGGAGCCAACTCAGTGGCGAAGATATGGGAACTACGCTGCATGGAAAAAGCAGGAGATGATGGCGACAGCGACGATAGTTCCGAGGGATTTACAGACCGAGGAGAGAAGAGAGGAAAATCCCGCTTTGGCCGAAGCACTGCACCTCGGCGCTTCGTCTTTGCAAACTTCTAAAAGAGGAAACCTCACACAGCAAAAATCTCCATTGATTCGGAACCGGGGATGGAGTTTGGTCGGCTCGCTTCGGCGTGGCTTCTCCATACGACGAGTCGACTGAAATATCCTTGATTTGAGATTCTGCCGGAAACCCGCACTTCCCGTTCCTCGATCCGTCGATCGCCCAATGTTGGCTGCGCTCGCTAATCGCAATAGCAATCGCGTCCATCGACCGAGCGTCTATCGACCGAACAGAGTTGCAAACTCGCAGTGGATAGAATCACAGAATCGAGAAGTTTTCGACTCGGTCATCAAGTGAACGAAAGATTCTTGGAGTATCGAAGGCAAGCATTCCGAGACCGCCCTTCGCTCGGCAAGGCGTTCGCGAGGATTCCGAAGAAATGAAACTCCGATTTTCCTGAAAAAAAATTTAACGAACCCGACCGCAACCGGTCCTGTCACGATATCAAAGTTCACGCGCGTTATGCCAGGTGGGCGCACGTGGAACAGTCTAAATGTCGGCTCAACAGCTAACAGGAGAGTCACAACTTACGGCGTCCTCTTCGCACGAGCGGAACGCACAACACGCGTGTCTTTTTACTGCGCCGTATTCTCTAGTTGAGCTTAGCACGGCATTTTGTTCTGGCCGCACAAGCGTTCGAAGCAGTTCACAAACTTCAAGCCGGTGCACGCTCTAGTGGAATGCACGATGTCGTCACGCCCACGGAATCGTAATGGACGGTTTATGAATCGGATACAGTAAACTCACTGAAAGGCTTCTGCAAACTACAAAAATGTGCCGAACAACATTGCGCAGCGAGACAAGCGTCCGTACTTCATTGTGTGCCGTGAAGTCCGAGGTACGTTTTGGTTTAATTGCTCAAACGACTGCAGATGCTGGACAAGCATTACCGAACCATGATGCCATGGGTCAAACCATCCGGAGTTTATATTTTTGGTGGCAATTCCGTCCTACTCAACTCTTGGACGGCGGAGTTTCCCCGTCAAGAGGCTTACCTGATGTTCGTTACCAACAAAATGCGCGAAAAAGCTAACCCAACAGCAAGGTCCTGTTCATCGATGCAAACACACGAATACCACCCCTGAGAGCCGAGGGACGGCGGGCCCACCACCGGGCTGTCGTGTGTCCGCAAGCAGCCTTCCACAGGGTCCACGTCTAAGCAAGTTATCGGCCCTCGTCATCGCGTTGAAAGGCGACCGGGCGGCAGAAAGACAGGCAAACCAACTTGGAAGCGAGGAGAGAGCCAATGGCCGATTGTGCCAAGAATTCGGGAAACGACTATTCTAGAGACGGTCCCGTGGATCCCGACGGGAGAAGAGTTGAGCGAGCAAAGCCGGGTGGAGCAGAGTCGATTCAGCCGTCCGGCTTTCCAGCGGACCAGCATAATAGGCTCATTCGAGTAGAAAGCTTGGTTCGGGGCCATAGAACAACATTGGTCATTAGACCGGACTGTTGGGAAGCAGTATCGCCGAGAAAAAGCGGCGCGTAGTCAGAGTCTCGCTCGGTCTAACAGCCTTTCAAACGAAGAGAGATCGGGAGAACTAACACTGCACAGCGCTCTGGAACCTCGTCCTCTCCGACTGGTGAGACTATGTAGCACTGGATCCTATCATGGAATCGGCCGACATTCGAGTCAGCGTTCCGGTTGTTGGATAGATCAGTCGCTGTGAAGGGGGAGTCGCTTTCCATCGGATCGGAATATCGGGGAACCAATCGGGGGTGTGAACGTGGAATTGCGCAAAGTCTACTCTAATCCCTACTGAGTGGAACTAATGTTGAACACTTGAGAGAAAGAGTTTTCGATCTGAGATGGAACGGGAGCGGGAAACGTTCAGCAGTGCACGGTCCAGATTCTCTCATTTCTCAAATGATGCTCAAGGAAATTCTTCGACCCCCTCCCCCCCCCCTCCAAGACTGAGAGCGCCTGCATGAGCTCTACCGAGAATGAAGATGAGTTTCCTCCTTGTGGGCTCCGTGATTTCGCGGCCTCCGTTGAGTGTGATACCTAAGGCGGTGTTGCTCGAGCCCCGTTGCGGTTTTCCGAGCTGCGCTCACTGGCGGCTTACCCACCCGAAACGGTAACTTGTCAATGCACGCGTTGAAAACGAACGTTTCCGCGGCTATTCGCTCCATTGAACTCCTCTAGAGCCAGACACAGTAGCTTTGATCCCGATTCATCACAGAGGATCTTCATTTTTTGAGAGAATTGAAAAAAGGCGAGGCCGCTTCCATAGCACTATCCGGGTCCCACTCGCTTACAATTCAATCCGGAGCGCAATTTTCGATTCTAACAATCAGGGGAAAACACATGGAACCATCAAGAGCAAAATTCACTACCGTCCGCTCCTGATTTCGTTGAGAGAACATTTGGATCTCGATTCTCTCAGGAACTGTGTTGTGGAAAATCGCTGAATCACAGCTTCGACTTGATTCTATTGTTGAGACCTCTCTCATTCAGAGACGCAACGTGAAAACTGGAAGGTAGGATCTCGATGCGACGGATCTTGGTCGCACGTCCACCTGAAATTGAGCTCTCGAAATCAGGATCGTGAATTGCTGTCAATTAAGAGCATCAAGTTGCATATCGTTACACCAAAGAGCAGGATGGGAATAGTTTTGACAATGATGCCGGGTACATTCGGACTCCTGGGGGTAAGGAGGACACGGATATCGCATAGGAGGATAGGACGTTGTTGAGGTAATATCAGTTGATCGAACGCTCATGTATTCCAAGGATGAAAGTTCAGTTGGTCGTTGTCACTGCTGCCACTGCAATGTTTGCTGACGCTGTAAGGGTTCGGCGGGGTCGGAAAGCGAGCGTCAGCGTGACGTCACGGGTGTTCTTCAGCGAAACGTTGCATGCTTGGATGCATATAAATCAAGACTTGTGCAACAGATGTGCCGATATTAGAGACATCGAGTACAACGTGGTTTGCGGGCGTTGCCTCCGCCACAGCTTTTCAACCCGCAATCCCTCCCTTCCCGCTGGAGGCCAGAGGGATTCCTTTCTTGGTTGGGTTCTCTCAGTAGAGGAAAACTCGTGGGCTCGTTCCGTTGTTATTGCCGTAAGTGTAGAGCCCGATCCTATTCCTCCATGGTTTCGAGATCGGAAATCACAAGGCAATCTGAAAACTGTGGAAATAATCCCCTGGCTCATGCGAAGACGCCTCTATTCAATGTTTATTTGAACCTATCGCAAGTCGAATCATTCGTGAGATCGCCCATTTCAACATGTGGGAGACTCCTGCGGTCGCCTTGCTCTAGACATGGAAAATGAAGAAGGAACTTAAAGGAAAAATAACACTTTCAAGGCTGGCACGTTCCAACCTTGAATAGTTTAAATTTCTCGACATTCGGAAAAAAGTCTCCGGTTGATTATTCCGAATTTGAACTCCGAAACCTTCACAATGCAAGCGTTCAGTGGCTTTGTCGGAAAAAACAACTTCTTTTGAATTAAATATTTTCCAGCAATCGCCGTCAGATTCCCTCGGATTACAGCGAAGTTTCAGATATTTGTTCATAACGAGCACGAGAACTTTCGGAAAGCTCAACTCTATATAGGTTGGAACAATCACAATTTCAGTGTGCTGTCTGATGATAGACATCGAGATTCGGGCAGTAGACGAGCGGAAATATTCATGGATTCGCAGTGCCGAGAACGAGACGCGCATTTTGCCGAAAATGGGTCATGATTTGTGCCGGTCTTTCCCTTCCAGATTCGTTTTGCGACCTGACGAGTGCGTCTTCTGTGGAATTGGTCATCTGCCGAGTTGTTTATTTTTCACTTTCGATATCTGTGAAGTGCTTCACATATCTGAGATGGTGGGAAAAAGGTTTATTTGATGCGTGGAATTTGAGGTCGTTGAATTTTTGTCCTTTTATCACGCGTACAAATGTCTCGGATGAGATTCAAGACGGAATCGAACTATCTCGAACGCTGTATTGATGAGTTGGAAGGAAAATAGGAACATGAACTTCTCCGTTCCTGTTTTGAGATCCATGGGACCATTTTGAGAATACATACACGGAGAATCGTTCGTGTTATTCGAATGAAAATCATTTGATGCTACCGGCAGTACTCAGGAAGTTTCCAGATTAGACATTCCTCAATTAACATAGATGAGAGGCGAATGGGAAATGGTGGAATAGATCTCACTTGGCGTGAATATTTCTGGTTACAGCGAACAGATCCGCCTGTCCCGCTGGGTTCGTTGTGACAAAAAGCGGCCGTATCTGGTGACATGTCTCCTGGCATGTCTCCTGAGGGGAAGATTTCTAACAGGAGCTTCAAAGAGTACTTTGTAAAGCTCTGCGTCGAGTAGGCTGGCGAGAATAAAGTGAAACAAGACGTTCGGAATGAGAAAGTCTGAATTCTCACGCTCGAAGGTTCTCCTTCGTTGTCTGTCTACGTAGTGATGGAAGAAGGCTGGGATCGAATCGGAACTTATTATTAAAATTATTTCTCTTCTTCTTGCGGGACTCTTGCAACTTGGGGAACGTCATCGCAGACAACACGGAATCGAGCCTTGTCCCGAGAATAGGTCTCAATAACGCCGACGTCTGCAAACGCTTTTTCAGGAAAAACCCACATGGAACCTTCCTATATTTACTACCAGGAATGTTCGAGATTTTGTCCTTGGAAGAAAAGAAGCTATAAACTAGGAATCTGGGAGAGATGGATAGAGAAAACACAATGATTGTTTCTTACGTTCGCAATTAAGGTTTATTTACACGATTTCCATAAATAATTTCTACTCATCCCGGATTTTCCTGAGGAGTCCGCTTTGAGTTGACGACATTTCCGGACATATCTGAGCTTTGAATGTTTCCTCTCCATAGATTACTTTCAGCTTCATTTCATCTTCCCTTCGTCCCCTCTTTTCCAACAACATGCAGCATTCCCCGAAACGGCGTCTCGTCGTCGTCATTTCTCTACGCTGTTCATGTCGTGGCTTAAAAGACGAAGTAGTACAAAACAGAAACGACTGAAATACGATTCTCGCTCTTTCACATTCACGCGTATTTTCATTCACCCAATCAGTCAACCATTTATTTCGTAGATTTTCCGCTTCCAAATCGATCTCCTGATCCATCGCTCGTCCATCCAGTCATTCCCTCAGCCACTCATGTACAGGAATTTGCGCGCCCAGTTCGTATCAGGTAAACAGAAGTAACCTGAGCTCGGCAGACGGACAAACCGGCTCGAAGCCAGACTGGTAGACTCATTGAATACCCGATCGACCGATCGTCTACCTGGCTGCCCAGATTGCCGAAATTTATGAGTTTATGTACAAGGAAAAAGAGTGCCGTCCCTTGCAGTTGCAATCGAAATGCAGAAATCACATCTCCCAGCTCTCATTGAACCCTCGAGGGTCGAAGATTTCCGCCAGCTGCGCAGCTGGGAGCGTAGGACGAAACGTGCAACTGCAATTGCACTGTTAGCACCAACTTCCTTTCGAGAGGTCGTGGCTTCCGTTGCTGTGTTCGAACCCGATTCCTCCCCGGAAAAACTTTGGCTGGTGCTCGGTGACCTTCGACGAGGGGAAAGATTGGAAAATGAGTCCCTGATTGAAAGTTTTCGAAGCGAACGAATTATTTCAAGTGAACTTTTCATCCTTGACGATTTCGGAAACACGATCTAACCGGAAAGCAACTCCGAGACCGAGTCGAGCGTTAAATTCATTGAGTTAGGAGAGGCGAGCGGAAAAAAAACAGTGCAACCTCCGAAAAACGCATCCGACAATTTAATTAGACCGACTTGAGGCATGGAAGTTCAACAAACGCTCCACTGGATCGAGTTTCCTGTCTACCGTGAACGTTGTCCGCTCGAGAGTTTTCGGTTCGACATCAGCGAACTTCGCACCAAACGTCACCGGGTCCCGCCAAAAAGTCGTTCCACCCTTGGGAGATCTGATCGGAGTCTGAATTCGGAATCCGAACCCACGACGTCTGAAAGTCTACAGATTCATTGAAGCATTCTGGATGCAGAGTTTTGCTTTCAAATTACTTTTGAGTTCGTCCAAAAAAAGATGGCGGCCTCCGTCGCCTTTGCATCTGCTGCTGTACAAAGAGATAGAGTACGTGGATCTGACGATAACTGTCACCGGTAACCAGCGTGATCATTGTCATCATCAGTGCTCTCCGACATCAATCAACCGCATGATCGTTGTCACCGTCAAGAAGGTTCAGAAGGAACAAACTCTATGTACATGAACGACTTGCGACGACATTGCCAACGGGTGGGAACAGTTTTGTTTCTCGTACGTCTGTCTGTACATTTCGTGCTGATAGATCGACATGAAGCTTCCGGGCCGAGCAACACGCCCTGTTCTTGTTCTGAGACTTTGAATTTCGATCAGAAATCATTCCAAAGAAAGCACGATTCCGCTGAAACGGATCGATTCATTGAGACAGGGTTGGAATCGACGGGATCATTAGCAGAAACTGTATTTGGCATCGATTCAGAGGTGGGCGCGTCACTCGAACGAAAGCCTCGCATCGTTTGACCTCAGCGGCATTTGAATTTGAGCCCTCGGTTTTTAAATATTTCTCCTCATTGATCCAAATCGTCCTCGGCAACCACTCCTGATAACTTTATTAATCAAGCGACTCGGTCCTCCTCCGGGTGTAGAGGGCGAGAAACTCAAAAATCCTATCTCTCGAAAACGAGCTCTTCTCCTATTTTCAGATGAGACAGTTGTGTCATTTATCGCAATGCATAACGACTACTATCTCGTCCTCAGAGTCCGAGAAGCAACAAATCACGAGGTTTCTGATCGAAATTGAACATTCAGAACTGTCTTGTATAAATGCGTTTGTCAATAAAAATGGAACATTCAATTCAAGTAGGAAAGTTTGCAGAAAACCGAGTCGCGACGCAATTTAGACATGGATTGCGGTTGGCCTCGGACGATTTGTTCTACCTAGGTTTGACACAAGCATTCCTTTGAGCGTCCCCGCGTTGGCATCCGAAGACAGACTTTCTCCCGGAGTCACCAGAGCATGTCAAGTTGTTCTTGTTTTCTGCGTCTTCCCGAAGCTCCGTTACAGGAACACGACGAAGAATACCAGGGTGGCTCTAACGGAAGCTACGGTTTGTGCTCCGAATAAAAACTCGACAATTCCTGTCGTCGCCGCTGCCTACGCTACCATCACCACCACCGCAAGTGGAAGCTCCTACCCGAGACCATCTCCTTCGTTTCTCGCCGTCTTCCCTCCCTGATGATGGAGCGACAGCGTACCATGATTACCGGGAACGGGTAGAAAACGGGAAGTGGGTGGCGATTGGATGCTGGTTGGGTGAATGGAAGACACCCTTTGGCGACGACGATGGAACTGTCGTCGCCGTTTTTCCCATCAATTCGAAATCCGTGATGCCGTAGTCTCCGAAATTCATTTTCGATTTCATCTCCCTTTCTGGACGTTTGTTCACGCAGTCGCGGCTCCCTCTAGCCCTAACTTCGGGAAAAGCTCTTCATACCGCTGCCAACGCGAGGTTTGCGCCTCGGCTCTCGTCTTATTTGTTGTGATCGTTGATGCCGTTCATCTTCAAGCGTGTTTGTTTTCCCATGTGTTCGATATTTACAAATCTACAACACACACTATTGGTTTCAACTCTCTGACTGTCGCATCCTTGGTTTGTATACCGACAAATCCCGTGTCTCATCAAGTTATTAATATCACCCAACTCGGGACCTTTCCCTGTCCGCGTGCTCGCTCGTTTTGTTGTCACTTGTACATACATTGCCCTCTCTTCGAACGAATCCACTCTGATTGGCGACCGCATGTACAAACCAGGACAATTGATCGCGTGACTGATGATACATCTGCCTAATGTAAAAAATAACATTGCTAAGTCTCTCTCTCTCTCTCTCTCTCTCTGTGTCTTCCACTCCAAATTATTATTCTTCGACCTCCGTGGTCTCTTGTGTCGACCTTCCGTTCGACCGATCCATCAATCATCTGATTGATCGTTTCCAGGATCAGATGCTACTTGAACTTCATTCGAACTGAATTATTATTTACTTATTCTGTGATTGATCGATTAATTGGCCCCGCGGAACGATGCTTATGTGAAAAAGCTCCGATGAGAGAAATCTTCTGTGACTCTTTCAAGTGAAACAATCAATCGATTGATACATGGATAATTCATCCAACAGATCAATCGAGAGACTAATCATACAATCTTTCAGTGAATGTGCAACTTAGTCGACGAGTTTCTGGGGATCCTAAAAGCCAATTGACCGAAATCACTCCGGTTCATTCATCCATGTATTCAATCGAATAATCTATCATTCACCCGATAACTTTAAGATTTTATCAATCAGCTGAGCAGTCCGTTTGGTGAGCAGTCAATCACGTTTCCGGTCGGCCGATCTTCGGGTCAGGTTGCCGCAGATTTGTTCGAAGGACGGTGATCTGCTTCGGCAGCACAGAGACACGACGGGTAGAAGTTGTAGTTGATGTTACGATGTTGTGCCAATCTCCCAGCTGGACTTCAGACTGGACTTCTATCTCATACCTAAAGCGCTTTAGGCTTATGTCATACAATGTCGGCCTCGTGGTAGGACTGGTACAGCGATGGCGTACACGATGATGACGCGCCTAGGGGATTTAGGCTGAGGTGTCCAAGGGTGGGCGATGGATTGCACGATAGTGAGTTTCGACGAAGCGACGGTGCAACCAGAGAGCCGCTCGGACATGTCATCATCATGGCCGAATTCGGGCCCTGCTTACTGGGCCGACCACCACAAAGGCGACACAGAACGGGTTACCTGCAAATTACCAAGTCGTCAACGTGATAGCTACGGAGTGCTGCTCCAATTTATCCGAACAGTTTTTCTCCGGAAATTACGCTTGACAGCGGCGAGGAAGACTCTTGTGTCAGGGCCGAGGAATGGGGACGGGTCCGAAAACTTTCGAGGAGTTGCGTCCATGGCCCTGGCCGCTCCAATCCAAGTTTATAACGGTCGTCAGCGTATATGTAATAAGGTAAACGCGAGTGCAGTTTCTCACCTGTGGCGCTTCACTATCAAGTAGCTGATGAAGAGAAACACGATAATGGTCCAGTTGGAGCAGCCCACATTCGGTGGGCACACTGAACTCAAACCGGGACTCGCGTCGTGCTGCATAGCAGCCGGTTTTTCTCCTGAAACGACAAGATGAGAGAAAAAATTAACGTTCAAGTATGCATTAAGTTCCGCTGCGATGGCCCTGCGTAACACGCGCGGCGTCAACATCAACGACGACGTCGTCGACCACGCCACGCTCTCGGCGCACGTAATGCACTGCAAGGTAACAAGCTTGCCGACCCAACATACTCAAGATAAGTTTCGTTCAGTCCGCTTACGGCAGCTCGGCTCCAAAAAACATTTCATCTCGACGTCGTCGCTCAACACACGAACCGCACGTGGTCGGCCGGTAGTACGACGAACACAGCAAATGATGAACGTTCTGTTGGCTCTGACTCGCGGTCACGAAACATTATCTCCGTGCGTCAACTTTTTAGCATGTACAAGGTAACAGAAGTCAAACCACATTCGCGGAACAAATCTAGATAAGTGCAAACATCACTGGAACAACGCGAATATTAAAGTCTCAAGCCAGACGGCGAAAGCTCATGTTCTTTGTTTGGAGCCTTTTGCTCTGCTGCGGAAACTAGAAGCCGTCTCGAACTAGAATCTCCAGAGCTTCGTCTCGAACAAAAGAGGCCGCCATCAAAACTAAAAGAGGCTTGAAAGATCGAACATCAACTCAATATCCACAACGACCAACCGAGTGCTTTGCAAACCAGTCGCGGGGGAGGCATTTCCCCAGCCTCCCTCCCCTCTCATGTGGTATGCCACCCATGAGGATAGGAGGATCGTTTTCATGGTCGTCATCAACGGTCTCTGCTTTAACAGAAGCATCGCTGATGCGTGAGATCCAATGACACGGTGAAAGATAAGCGTTATACAGTAGGGAAAAGGAGTCGCGAAACGAGCGTATCTCCTTTTCTCGTCTCTCCCGATCTTTTTGTGAAATAAGGCTTTTCCACAGCTCATCGAAGTCGTCCTTGAGGAGAATTCTGTTCTTCTTCCCTTCCGTTGCTCCGAATGTCTTGCTGGAAGACTCGGCACCAGCGGACCGATTGCGCTGCACAACCAACTCAGATGTTCGTCGGCGGCAGAAGCGGCAGCAACGGTAGCAGAGAGGGACCATTCTTCTAAAACATGATCGATTTCCGAAGCAATCCCGTGTTCGGCCCTCCTTTCCCTCCAGGTCCTTCTATTTTCTCTCTTCGATTCTCCCCTTCTCGTCGTATCCTCCCTCCTGCCTGCCTGCCCTTGACGTCCATGTTCTCCCGGGCGCGCCCCTCCTCGATCAGAGAGTATCTGCTGGATAGCTGTCTGACTGGATGGCGTAGCTGGTCGATGGTCGCCGGCACAATGGTCCGTGAAATATATAATATTGGGAAGAAAAAGACACACGCACACGAGAGTGCGAGTCTGACGCACAGACCGACGACGATCGAAGGACCGGCAGCTTCACCGGGACCCTGAGCGCGCCGAAAGAGAACCGAGACAGATTTCAAAGGAGAGCCAATCCTTCGAGAGCAGATTTGGAAGTGACTGCGAAACGCCGGAACACGGCGGCGAGAGCTTCGAGAAAAATCGCTGAATCAAAAATTTCTGCCTCTCGCGGCGGCCGCCACAGCCTCGGCCGTTCCTGACCCCGTTTCATGGGTTCGGGAGCCGAGAGATTTTAAACTGTGTGCGTGCAGCTTCTGCTGAAGGTCATCCAAAGTGGCTCCCGCGTCCTCGCTCCCTCGACCGCTCGCCATCGGCGAAGGCCTTAGCTGCAACGGGAATGGGAGCGCCCGCATCAGCATCCACATCTATAAGCTAAGAGGAAAGTTTTCACTCTGTCCGTCCGTGAGTATCCCGACGTGCTAACTTTAAGACTGAAATCTACTCAATCAGATGTTTGGTTCGCAGCTGCTAGACTCTACCGCGCATTCGTTCTAAAACTATCTGTCCGACGTGTGTTCATGTTCACTCGATAGCCGTATGGCCCACTTTTGTTCCCGTCAAGGACGCGCCGAGGAAGGGGAAGATGACGATACTCGCTACGCTCATCAGGTATGAGGGAAGTTCGTGATCCGTTATCGTCCGGCGGTGGTCACACCATTGTGATCTTGACTGACTTAGGCACAGACAGGCAGAGGAGCGGACTCACGGACGTATGGCAAGACTGTCACTAGCCGCCGACACGAGCTGTCATACCCCTGAGACATGTGGACGGACGCTTGTTATCTCCTGCTTCTGGCAACAACGGTGCCATCGTATATAGACCCGCAGTCAGTCGGTCAGTCAGGCAGGAAGGCAGGCAGGCAGGCAGGCAGGCAGCTCGCCCATGTCGTTGGTCAGCTCTCGGTTGGCAAGACAAACACCCGCGAGATGGATATGTGGGATGCGGTCAGTTGGCACAATGAGCAAGCATCGTTCGTGCGTCCGTCCGTCGGTACGTCCGTATGTCCGTACGTCCATACGTTGAAGGCAGCTAGCCGCCCGACCAGCAGCCAACAAGGGGTTCGCCAAACGGTGTAACGATCCAACGGATGGATCTAACCGATCACCCAACGCATATTGCTTAACGGATCGCTGCCTACTCCTCCGGCTGCTTGTGCGGTCGAACGTTCCGTCGCTTGGCTGGTTTGTAGGTTGCTTGCCTTCCCCCTTCGTTGACCCCCTCCCCTCCCCCTTTTTCGGCAAACTGACCACCGCCCAGTCGGTCAGCCAAGCAACTACTCTGTCTGGACGTAGTGTTCGTCGTTGCGTCACCTATACGAAACACCTCTGCACTCGATTCTGTCCGGTCCTACCTGCCACCGCTTGGGGGGGAGGGGAAGCTAGCGAGCGAGCGATGTGTCAATCCCGAAAGTGGCCAAGGACCGCCACCGAAAGCCGTCGACAGAAATTCGAACACAGAAGGATGTGCAGAACGTGGAAACATCGCTGGATTTCCTGTTCCAGGATGCTGGGATCTTCTCCTGTCTTTGCTGTTGTTGTGATTCCAGACGATTCGGAAGCAGCACCCAGACGATGGGAAATACTGGTCGCGATTGAAGGGAAGAGAACAAGAGCAACACACGATCAATTTACTTCTTCGCCCCTTTCATTGTTACAACGACTGACAACCCGGACCCTGGAAGATTGGAACGCGGAAAAGAGCTCCGCCGTGTTGAGGGAGAAAAGCACAACCGGGATGAAGATAATCCTGAAGCTTCTTGTTTCTATGGCCTCGAGGGTTTTCCGAGCCTCCACGAAATGGAATGAGTCCTCTCGACGTCCTTGGCTGCCTCCCGGCTGGCTGGAACTCGCAATGGACAACGGCTTGTGGTAGCGGTTCGCCGGCCAAAAGAGGCGATGGAAAGACAACGATGACGTCCCCAACAACGACGACGACAACAACGCCGACAAAAAAGAGGAGAAGAAGAAAGGGTTCTCTCCACCAATCCAGTGACAACATGTGACCGGATAGGAAACAGATATTGCACTGTCATCACTCCCGGAATGCTTCCTCGCTTGACACTCGGAGGACGCCGTCCATACGCGTCTTAACCCTCCCTGCCCCTCCTTCTGCCCGAACCTCCCCCTCCCCCAGACGTCTGTCCTTCAACGTACGAATGTTTTTTTACCATACACCCGTTCCTACCACCGTACGTTGCCAAGTCTTCCCCCTCCGCTCCCCGTATCTTTCTCGCAGGCCCCCTGCGATGTCCTCCATCAAGACGGCCTCCTTAGCACTCCTACCAATAGAGCCATCTGTTCGTCTACCTCGGAATGTCACTCCGATCCCGTCCGCGCACACCCGTGATCACGTTACTGACAGCCACGCGACTGCATGTTGGCACAACGAGCGAGAATTACATCGCACAGGATACTAGGCGTTATTTTGTTCTCTCTTTCATCCTGTCCTACTGTAACCTTCCCCGTCTCATTCACGCTCTTCTCCTCTATCTGCCATACTCCCCCAAAAGTTCCCCTGTCCAGTCCTCATACCTCCCCGTTTGTTCCACTTTCCTCTCTATCCGATTTTGCTCTCCCACTCATTCTCTCTCCCCAATAAGCCGGTGGCCTCCACAAGTCCGATGCTAAAATCATCTCGTGGACATCTGACTTCAGGTTCGGTTCAGTTTGGTCTCAGGTCTCAGAAACCATAAAACTGGACGAATGATTCCGAAGGAGTCGGGAAAACAGAAACTTGAGAATCCGAAAAAAGATTTCTGACGGCCGAATCTCCCAGAGACATTCAGCTCCACATCTCTCACCTGATGGAAGGAAAACAGTCTCTTGAGCGCTCGCCAAACGAATGTTGTGTGAGAAATTCGTCGATTCTCACGTTCCTGAAGGATGAGGGAGAGATCGAGAAACGCGGAATCGGAAACGGTTGGGACAATATCTTGAATGTTGTGTCTATGTTTACCATCGGCATGACTTGCACAAGTCTAGGAGAAATAAGGGACCGCTGCCTCAGCTTACGAAGCCGCGTCGTCTTGCTAAATAAGAAACGCAAACAGATATGTTCGTGCTGCAGGCTCTTCTGGCCTGGGCGAGCAGGAGGGTGTGCGGGCTATCAATGACTGCTTGGCTAGCCCACGTTTCCCCTCTTCTCGCTTTCTTTGGCGTTCTCTTCGTACTTTTCCATGGCTTCTCTTGCCTCAATGGCTCTATCTCTCGGTCGCGCCAATGGTCGGTGCGCCTTTCTTCGTTGGCTTGGCCGTCGTCGTCGTCGCCGCCGCCGCCGTTGCGGCCAATGTTTCCTGAAAGCCTGGAGTCCCTTGAGTGCTGAATTTTGTTGGCTTGCTTGTGTACCCGGACAATATTTTTCCCTTCATTTGCGCAAACAACCCTTATCCCCCGAAAGGTTTCGCTCCCCAGCACTCAGCCGCCCGCGACGCACAGATCCCACAGACAGCCGGAGAACAATCCGGCAGCCGCAACAATACGCCGAGGTTTATACGACGCCAGAAAGAACGCGACCAGAATCCCACAGGAGGTGAGATATATTTTATTTAGGAAGCAGTTCCATCGCCTCGATCCGAGAGGAGCTCTATACTCGTAACGGGAGTGGAAAACTCTCTTTTTAGAGAGGATTCGCGGATTGAAACCGAAACCGAACATCGATTTTTAGATGTTTCCTGGATTTTATATCCAATATTTATCTCGACTCGAAACATGGCTCACTTCTCCCGTGGCATTCTAGCCTGAAACTTCTTCTGATCGGGGAATCTTCTTCCGGAAAAAGTCCAGGTTTTCGAAGCTACTCTTTCCACGCTTTTCTGTCATTCGATGCAAGGAGACATCGGGAAAGTCGCTGCCAGGAATGGAGCCCTAGTGCGTGCAACGACCTAGGTAATCCACTTACCGGCTACGACGTGCACCGATATACTGACTGGTTCGGCGTTAGCCGGACCGCACGTATAGTTGCCCGAATCGATGACGAGCGCTCGCCGAATATACAACCGGCTCACTGTGGTGTCGGCGCTGGTTTTCTGGAGCGTGGTATCGCCTTTCTGAGGCATATAGTTGATCATCTTTTCGTTGTGGTACCAAAACACAAACGCAGGCGCTTCGGCGCTCTCGCTGATGATGCACGTCAGGTTGATTGCGCTGCCTGTACGGATGAACATTTCGGGTCCTCCCTCGATGCGCGCCTTGGCCACTGGAAAAGGATAAAAAAGTTTCTTCAGTTAGACTTCTCTCTGAAATCGTCGTCGTCTCCTTCCCGCTCGACGTCGTCCTGGGATGAACTCGTATTGATCTTAAGGCTTAGCGCAGACTCTCTTTTGACGTAAAAAGTCAAGAGCTCGGCAAACATCGGATGACGGCCCACGGTCTTCCGTACCATCTGCCGCTCTGGCAAGTGCCGCTGTAGCTGCCGCTGTCGAACCCGAGTTCGCGAACCACGGGAACAAAAGACGGCAAAGAACCTAACAGCGAACGCCACGGCGACTTCATTGGAGAAAGGTAAATAGTGAAAGCTTTCAGTTCGTGTGGCGAAGCTCTCCTCTTTCTCCTTGACGATTCTTCCCACAACTTTTAGATCACTCAATTCACACACGTTCTCACGGACACAAGCGCGAAGAGACCTCTCCGGACGCTTCGCCCAAACTCCAACAGAACACCGAAAGCTCCGGCACTTTCGAGGCTAACTCAGCGGTTCTTGCTCTTGAATACTCGGCCTAAATCGAGCGATTCACACCGTCGAGTCCTCGCGGGAGAAACTCTTCTTTCGGCCGAAATTCGCCAATCCCGGGACCGTTCGCGTGCGGACGAGCGAGGATCATCATGAACATCGTGGTTCGATCAACAACTCATCATGAGATTTCACGAAAGGAAATCTGAAGTCGCAAGAGCTTGTGCAGAAGAGAGAATCAAGTCTCTGATCCATCCACCTCGCTGTCTTCGGATCAGCAGTCGTTCTAGGTTTCTGTCTTGCCATAGGAACCTGGTTTGCGTCCAGATGTTGCTTTATAGCTTGACGAGCATGAATAGAAAATGGCGTCGTTTTTTTGAATCTTTATTCATGGATTCCACTTGGTCGAGTTGTTTCCTTGCACCGCGAATAGTTTCAAACCTTCAGCCAATCTTCGACTGCGAGAAGTCAGATTCGACCTTGTTTTGTATCCTTTGAAGTCCAGATTCCGGAAGTTCCTCCGACATTTTAAACCTATAGAGAGCAGCTCGCTTGCCGATCGGCCCCCAGTTAGGAAATTTGAATTTCCCGCCAAAAGGATATAAGAGCGAGAATTTGAATTTCTCGCGTTACCTGCGCGGGGGGCTCGATTCCCCCCGCCAAAACGAGAATTTGTATCTATCGCCCGCCAAATCGGAGTTGAACTGTAGAAACATTCCCCGATCTGCAGCTGTGAATTGCATGCAAGGAATTTTCCCGATAGAGTTTGTAAACTTATGAAAATCAACACAATACTCACCTAGGACGGTTAAATTGACAAAATAAGAGATCTTCGGGTCTGAAGATACTTGGCACTCGTAGACGCCGGCGTCGCTTGTTTGCACGTATTTTATCTGTAGCGCCCAGTCGTGATTATCTACGTGCATCGTTTGGAAGCGGTCGTCGGCAGTGAAAGTGTCCATGCCTACCGTCAAAACGTGTCCATCTTTCCGTCGAATCCACAGCACCTGCAACCAAAGTAATAACGGTGATGAGAATGACAACGATGTCAACAGCAATAACAACAAGGGTTCTCGAGCTTATGATGATAATCGTGCTGACTAGATTCACAACGACGAAGACAATAACAACAACAACAACGGCCGAGAGAGATTAAGCGGCGTCCATCAAACACAATTGTCAAACGATTGCGATCAGCTCCCTCTCCTCTCACACATTCGAATGTCTCTCATCGCAAAGCCGTCGTCGTACGGTCTGAGCGTCCGTCCGTCTATGTCGTCGTCCGAATGTTCACCTAGCGTCCGACCGCAGTCTGTCTTTGTGTCGGCCGTCTCCGCATCTGAGAGTTGCGCCGTTTCGCCGGTGCACGTCAGTTGATATATGTACGGCCGTACGTAGCGCGTTCTCCTCGGCAAGTTTGTTTATTTCTGTCGTACACACAAATGTACGACTTACATTCTGCGTTGCTCGCTTGCTTGGTCTGTTCCCTCGCTCGCGCCATTGGCTTCCTCAAACGACTCTGTGAATCGCCATGCTTCGCCAATCCACAATTGCCGTCGCTGCTGCTGCTACTGCTTTGATGTGTCGATTGTGTGATTCCCAACGACACCAATGGCTTGTGACCAAAACAGTTATCCACTTCGACAATGGGAGCATGATCGAGCGAAAGGGAGACGGCTCCATAAATTCCTTTCTCCTTCATTTTGTTTGCCCGTTCTCACTTTTTGTGTTGCGTTTTTCAGTCCCTCAATGTGCGAGGTCACTAAAGGTGGGAGTCGCACTGGTACGAGTGCGCTGCCGAGGAATCGAGCTTCCTCAGAAGATCCTCATCCTCATAACTGGTTCTTTTCTTCCCGCAAAATTCTTATTCATCGCGATGAAGAAAAAAACTTCTACTGGGACCCAGAGAGCCCTGATCGCTCGTTGCTGTACGAATTTTGGTGAGGAGACGTCGAACAAAAAGTTTCATGTTTCCTCGTTGGGCCGCCCATCTGATTGGCTGTCAGTTCAAACGACCGAGCGGGCGGTCAGCTGATCTACCCCACCCCTCTCATCCTGGAGTGAGCCGGGCTGTCCGTCTATTCTCGATCATGCTCAAGCTCCCAATCAACGAGAAAGCAACATCGTTTGACGTCAATGTAGCACGAAAAACGTCATCCAATTGTTGCGCGGACAATATCGAAGCAAAGTAACGGCTCACATGACGAACGACACGACCTTGGCATACTGACGGCTTCATTATAGTTCGGACTATGGCTGTTGGACATTCACGCGTCTCCATTTATATCGGCATTCCGCGACGTCGTGTCTCCTTCGACTCTTGCTGTTTGACAGAAATTTGTCGAGTGTAAGGATCGAACAGATCGTAAAAACCCAACATCTGGGATATGAACACAACATTTGCGCGGATGAATACGGGCCCTTGAAAACCTAAGAGACTCGTGTGGCTATGCACACGTGAAATACAAACACAGCAGGCGTGAGGAGCTTGCTCATACAGAAAACCCTTCAGGTGATCAAAGATACGTATAAGAAGCAAACACGCGGGTTCATCCCAATGGTTATGTCCACCGTTGCGGAAATGCCGACGGCATGTTGCGGGAACGCGACGGGGAGGAGGTCGTGAGATCGGAGGATGCATAAATTATATAGAGTACTCCCGCCACGCTCAGTATGCTCATTCACACTAACAACACTAACGAAAGACAAACGACGATATTACGCCGGCAACCCAGGAAACCTCCTTTGAGCACCAGTTTCCTGTCACGGCCATACTCGGTGCTGACTGGCAATTCCTGCGTTTCTTCCTTCCCTCCAGCAGGACGTAAAAACTCAAGTCGTCCGTCTTCCGTGGTTATCCCAAGTTCTCAGATTTTCGTCGCCCGTTCTCTCGAGCTCGCCATTGCTCGACTGATTCGTTGCTGTTTCCGCTGACTCACCGAAGCGCTGATGTTTCGCTTGGTTCAACCTTCATCAACGAAACCCCGCAAGAAACTCCGGTCGGCACAGTGCAGCGTGTGATCATGCTCGCTCCTTTAGGAGGAACATTCTCTGGAAATTCTGTTTGTTCGTGCGGATATTCCATGGATCGCGTGAAGGTATATCGTGTTTGCGAGAGAGTACGCAGACTCGCGCATGCGAGACTTTATCTCGACTTCTGTCCGTGCTCGTTACTCTGCGTCCGTCTTTATCTTGAGTTACTCTCGCTCAAACAGGCTCACTCACACGTCCTCCCTATCTATTGACAACAAGCCGGACCCTTCTGTAGTGGTATCCTCTGCCACGGGCAGGAATGTGAAACATGCCGAGAATATTGAATTAGTATTAGCCGGCAGGAATTCTCGCGCTTCCGTTATGACGAGCAGAAAGGCTCATCTCGACCGGCAAACGGACGGCCCACACATGAACGAGCTGCACGATAACGTATTTTACGTCCGGCCGCCGGCCTCGCAACATAGATCACACCTTTCTCGTCCGTCGATTCTCCCGAGTTTTCCTCCATCATTATCTCAAGGTCGGACTCCCGAGTTCGCCGACGCTCTCTGGATTCAAGACAGGACGAAGGCGTCTCGAGCTCAATCTGCGAGGAAAAAACGCGGTAGATGTTCAGCAGACGATATCGACATGTCCGACTGACACAAAGAAGGAAAAATAGCGTCGCAAGTGGCGAGAGATTTGTTAAGAAAATCTGTCTGTTGACACTTGTTGCCAAATCCGACACAGGCATCATGTATCAAAGCGAGTATCAGCGTCTGTCGCATGGCCGTCAGAATCCTGATCACCGCGACAGAGGTCGGTGTCTTCGTCTTCGGAGGAATTTCCGTGAGGGTTTGCGTGGGGCTTCCGTAAAGTTTCCGAAGGGTTTCCGTAGGGTTTCCGTAGGGAGGTCGTATCTGGAAGCTAACAGCTCCCTCTCTCATTGTCATCCTTCTCGTCGTTGTCGGCGCGCTCCCGTCGTCATCCTCCTCCTCGCGTCCGCTGTCACCCTCGTTCTTCCACGTTCTTCGGACTCAGCCGCCGCAGCGGCAGCAACGACGCGAATACTAATATCTGCTATTTGCCGCTTCCTGAGCATCCTCCCGATAAGCGTATGATGCCAGCTACTCCGCCGTGCGCTTCTCCTTCAGTAGACTGTGGGGTGTTTACCGAACGAGTAGCGACGGAGAGTCTCGACAGCTCCGTAGCAGTGCGACGGCATCGACGGAACTAACCCAAAGCCGCTTCAGAGTCGATTTCCAAGAGCTCTTCGTCTTCGTCCGGATTGAAGCCGCCGCCGAGCCGTTGCTGCCCCTGCTCTAAAGATCAAGAAAATAGCGGGCCTTGAGCGAGGATCACAAGAAGAGTAGCGAGGGAGCACTGAAGTCAATGCAGAGGAGAGAACATACATCGAAGACGATGAGAGCAGAAAGTGCATATGAGACGTCGAGCATAGAATGTCCGGAAAACTGCGCGTGAGCAATTCATGATGGATTTTCCTCTTTTCCTATTCTCGAGACCGTCGTTCGACATTGCATCGTAGATGCCAACCTCGATTCGCATGCCCTACGCGCTCAATGATTCACGGCATGCCCATCGGGATCGTCGTACTCTGTCGATCGCCTTCTTCGTTGTAGCTTGAATTGAAGCCGTCGGTTGTGATATCCTGCTTCTTATTCAAAGGTCGGTGGAAAAACTCTCCGTTTGTCCGGTAGCCCATAAAACTCGTCCCACGTCACCATACGGATCCGTACGGTGGTTCGTGAGAGGAAAGAGATCCAGTTGTAGACCCTTCACTTCTTCCGGTTCCAGATGTTAAAATCCTCGTGACAACTCAAAGTCTTTTTACCTTCCTCGCGGGGTTCGCTCCGGACGACGACAACTAACGGTTTGATGGAGTCAGCAACAAAAAGCTCTCCTGTTTGGAGGACAGCAGCGCAGCTCTACAAGAAGCTTCTCATCTTTTATCACCCTTCCGGACCCCTCTTTGGATTTCCATCTCAAGCATCATGACCTCAGATATTGAAGAGGAACAACGAGACTGAGCAGAGGAAAAAATCTTCGACCTGCGCGTTCGGTTCGGACCAGTTCACTGTTGTCCCTCTTCGGTCTGCCGTCAGAGCTTTCAGGGCTGCCGCGCGGATTGTCAGCAGTTCGGCTCCGGATGTGATGGACCGATGAGCCGGTTGGCGTCGCTCAAGGACGTATACATGCAAATGTTTCGCCGGAAGCTGCAGCAGCGGCTCCCACTATCCTCTGGAAGGATGTGGTGACACATATGATAATAACAAAACCAAGCGACCGCCTTCCTGCCTGCGTTCTTGCCGGCCTAGCAGACCACTCTCTGCGTAGCAGGCGAGCAAGCAAGCAGTCAGGACAAGCAGAAGGCCAACGAGGCCGTCAGGCGCGCAATCAGGCAAACCGGCAGGACGCCAGGACGGTTTTCAGGCATCCAGGCAAACAGGCAGCTGGCAGGAGAGCAACCTGCAAACGCCAGGCGAACGAGCGCCAGCCCTTACATATGTTGAAGTGTAATTCCACTAATGGATCCAATACGTCTTGCGAGCATATGAACAGCGAACAAACGGACGAACGCGAACGGGGCGAAGGGAAAACGGACGGTCTCCCTGGGAGGGTCCGGTCCGCCGAAGGGACGAACGACTGAATGAATGGCTTCCAAGGTGTCCAACCAACACCGATGACAATTAGATTAGCCGTCTCCTGTGTAGCGGACTTTTGTCGACCGTTTTCTCTTCTCACCCCGCTCGTGCTCGTTTCCGCTGTCCTATAACTCCTGAGTCCGTTCTTCTCCCCTGCCGTTGTTCTATCTTTCCTCGACTCGTCCCGTTTCGGTCTTGGACATCGAGGAAGCTTCCTCGGTCTCTTCCTGTTTGGAGCTCCTCATCCCGTTCGTGAAGCGGGATCGCTCTGCGTGTGACAATTTTCAATTTTTAGGAGTGGGTCTCGTCAGCTACGCAGGGTCCTTTTACGATATTGGGACGTGTTGTTCCTCGCCTGATGTCGCGAAGTTCCTTTCGAGGGCGCCAGTTATCCACTAGTTTTCATCGGAAGAAATTCGAAGTTCCGGCAATTTTTCCTATCGGGACGAGGCTCTCCCTGGAGCGAATCCTCGCTGAATAGCAAACGTCTGCAAACGGCCATTGAACACGAAGTTTGTGACGACTCTGGGACGCGACAGCAAACTTGAGTTTCCAGGAAATGCATCTTGCTGGACTCTTGCCAGAAAAAGCCCGGGGTTCAATGCTCGTCAGACAACGAACGCAGCTGCAGGGTATTAGAGTACGCGCAGGTGGCTGTTTCGAAACAGGAGGATCGTCCGCGACGACAAGAGCAACGACCAATGCGACGGACACTTCATTCGCCGAGGTTCGTCGCGTCCGACTTGGAGCATTGCCCTCATTATTCTCGATATTCATATTTGATACCAGACAGCGCTGAAAATATCACCTTTCCCAGTGAGACCCCCGTCATCGTTGGGATCTTCGTTTGATTCTTCATATGTTATGGCGCATCCGGGCGCGCGATTCCGCGCTCCCTTCACCTACGCGATGCTATGGGAGATCTGAACAAGACATTCTGCGAAGGTCGGAGACAGTCCGCGAGTTCATGTATCGCACATTCTTCGAGATCACACAATAATTGGCTTGACAAAATGACGAGATCATCTCTGGTTGAATCTCATTCAACAAGCAATGAAGGTCACGCCTTCAAAAATTTTCGGTTCCTGGATGCGTTTCTTCTTCCGAGCGCAGCGAGTCACCGGAACACGCAACAAGTTCTTGAGAGGAACTTATCCGACGTCGCACTCACAGCTATCAAATCCACTATGTTCTCTTCTTTTCAGCATGCCAAAGGGACGGGAAGATGAGGTTCTTTGAGTTCAGAACGGAGTGAATGGAAGCCCGACGCTGCAGGGGCGATCGGGCCACTGACCATAACGATGCCTCAGGTACTTTGCAATTGTTGCTGTGACTATTCTTCCGCTTTCCGCTTCCTTCCTCTGTGGTTTCTTCCTGTTCGGCAAACTACAGTCTCATGACCTTCAGAGCAAGCTCGAGGCGAGGTCTTATCGAGAGTTTTCTATTCTCCACAAAAGAATACTTTATAAAGCTTCCCTCCTTCCTCTTTCCGTTGGCGCTGCTAGGTTGAAGAAGCGAACGACGACAATGGCAGGTGCTCACAGTGGAAATTTGAGTTTATCGACAGGCTTTGAATATAGGATGGGAGTCCCGCTGCCGTGTTCGCCTGATGAATTGCCTTGTTTGGAAAAGGATTCGTGCTCAAACGGAACTATCATTTAACGACAACGGAGCGCATCTTTGTAGCATTAGAAGACGCAAACCGCTCAAAGGGTTCGTTGTCTTTTGGGAATTACCGAGAGGAGACGACGCAGCTTTGTTCGTATGTGCTCGTCCGATGGTCGAACACAAGGCCACTCGGAGAAAACTAAACCAAGACACGAAACGTTTGGAGACTCGGAATGGACAGCAAGGCAAGGCCTTGGGGGAACGGTTGGAGATTCAGGGGCCTCAAAGTGAGACAACGGGGTCGCAGGAGTTTGGAGGGGAAGGGTTCCAGAAGTGTCCGAAGGCTTCGGAGGCCTCGAGAAGGCAGAGAGGGAGAGAGAGAGAGAGAGGCTTCGGAAAAGGACCCGGGAGGAGTTGTGTGGGGTTTAGAGAGATCGTTGCGCTGAAGAGCCCTGGGGGAGGCCGAACGGATGGTCGAAACGAGAGCGAATCGGGCTTACGGTTCGAAGAGACAGGTTCGCTTTCGGAAGAGGACGGGTGGAGTTTATGTTATGGAGCACGGTTCGGTTTTAAGGCGGGCAATTTCCACCGTTGAGTGGAAGCAAAAGCGGCAATGGCGCTAAATAGAAAGACGACGCGGGAAAGAATACCGACAAAAAGGAGGACGTTTGTTGAGAGCCATGACAGCCAAGGCCATTTGAGATGGGGACGTTGCGGAAGGAAAGATGCTGCCGCTTCTCGCAGCCTTACCAAACACGGAGGGGACTAATTTCAGCAGTGTCGTCACCCTCGGCTGCTGCTGCCGCCGTTGCGGGGAAAGAGAACAACCATTCCCGGAATGAATTGCTTCTATACGCATTCTTCCCCATGCGACGACCCTGGAACTCGCGGCGTCGGCGGCGGTCGCGGCTGCTTCCAAGGCAAGGGTCGGGGGTTCCGAGAGGAATAGCGGAAGAAACGCAAGCTCTCTCATTTTCTCTCTATGTCTTCGTTTTGCGTGGCTTTCCTCAAATTGCGCCCGTCGTCGTTGTCGACGACGTTCTTAGCTCTTCCTATTTTGTTGTCTCGTATCTTCTCTTCCTATTCGTCGCGGTCCTTATTCCTCTCTCATGGCGCCTTTCTTCCTCTCGCGGTCGCATCTTATTTCTTGGCTGGCTCTCAGTTGCCAGCGAGCCAGCAAGACCCAACCGCCATGCATTCCAAATCAGCGACGAAGGCCGAGAAGCCCAATTCACCAACCCTCGACTTCTTCCCCTAGCAAGTTGCAAATTGCGCATCTCTTCTCGCGTTCGTCGTTCTCGACTACCATTGCCGCTCGTGACGCTTCCGCCACAAGCGTTGTCGTCGTCGACGTCGTTTTCTGCGTTCTCTTGTGCTAATTTGCCTCCCGCCACTCCTTGTCCGCTCCCTCCCTCTATTCCTTCCATGCAACCTATAATCCCAGCTGAGTTTCATTTGCTCCCCGTTCACGTGTTTGTCGACAACAGCACCGAAGTCATTTCAATGCTGATTACCGAGCGCCTGCGCGCCGGTCGGTTCGCCTGTGATACGATGTGATACCTTAAAATGAGTCCCCCGGTTTCCGGCACAGGGGCATCACAATGTAGCAGACGAATTCCCGCTAATTTAGCGGATGAAATAGATTGGGTCTCAAAGGTGAAGCATCGTCCTGGATCTCGCGCTGCCGGCGCCAGAGTGGTCTTTCATCCGCACAAAAGATGCATGACTTGCGCTCTCAAAACGCACTATGACCTGCACTCAACATAGAGGTCGGACACTCGTGCTCGCGCGAGAATCGACAATTCAGCGAATCTCTGCCTTTTATCGAAAATTCCTCCGTATTTCTTCTCCCTTCCTCCTCCCATTCGCTCGACACCGGGTGCGAGAAAAGCCTCTGCAGTTCAGAAGCTGCAGGAGGAGGATATAAAGGAAGGGAATGTAGCGCTAGCGCAAAACACTGAAACGCAGCTCGGAGAAGAAGGCTGGCTGAAGAAATGAAACGAGACTGTAGAGGAAACGATGGATTCAAACATTTGGAACGAAATTCTCGTACATTTCACGGACATTCCAGGGCTCCGTTGGGAGCTTTCCGGCAGAATGAGAACGGGAACTGCGAAGAACTCAAAGGCGGCGAGAAGTGAGAAAAGCTCGAGGCGCACTCAGAGAGGAACGCCTGACGGAGGCAAGAAAGTAAGGGAGCTCGGAGGAAAGGAAAAACAGTTTGCAGCGACGACTAGAGCCGCTTTCACTGGCGACGGGCTCCATGTACAATATGGATGTAAACTCATAGACGACGAGACAACACCGTTTCCTTAGGAGAGGTTTTCTTCGTCACTCCAGGCTCCATGAGAGCGTCGTCTCAAGAACCGCACAGCGCTCAATGAAGCAACGAGGGGAGGAAGCTAAGCTCGTGGCTTCCGATTCTCGATCAATAATTTCGTTCTTTCCGGTATCTCGACCTTCGGCTGTGAATTGCATTCTGCTCTCGATTGCTTCGACCGTAGCCGTCGCCACAAAAACGAATGACCATCGTCTGGCTTCCCGCTAAAGATACGCAGTTATATATGTGTATTTCCAACGCGATTGAATCGATTATGATTTCGCTTTGTGCAATTCTACGCTGGGAATGGACCACCGCAGCGGATTCTGCTGCTACGCTTGGTGCAGAGTGGAGACCGCTCGCAGAATAGATTCGGCGGGAACGG
Organism: Neoseiulus cucumeris; assembly: GCA_021527715.1. Classification (NCBI taxonomy): domain Eukaryota; kingdom Metazoa; phylum Arthropoda; class Arachnida; order Mesostigmata; family Phytoseiidae; genus Neoseiulus; species Neoseiulus cucumeris. Next base: position 67,314 of record JAJSRV010000087.1, on the reverse strand, counting down.
GTGCCGGAATGCAGCCTCGCCCAATACTAACCTAAGTGAACGAGCTCGGCGGGCCTATCGGACTGGATCCGATTACAACTGTGCTGTGTAATTTTGTATCAGACTATCTGGTTCGCCTCGTTCCGGTCGCATCGCGCCCGGACCACGCATTGCCTCGTTAATACGAAACTATGCACTTCTTGAAATGACCCGGACAAGTAATTATTATGTTTCGAGCACCGGAACGCGCGAATTAACTCAACAGATCCCTGGTCGGTGGCCGAAAGTCAGCGAATGAATTTTGGAATTGCTCGCGTGGCGCCGGTTACGAATCGATTACCGTTTTGGAAGGAAGTAAATCGCATCGGAGGACGCAGGAAAAGTGCCACGAGCAAAACGATGAAATCGTCTGATGAGATTCTGAACAAATCGGAACGAGGGAACATCTGTCCCGCGTGACGACTCCCAGCCTCGGGCAAAGAACACCATTCGACATATATTGTTTTTAATGCCCGCTCCCAACGCTTTGTCTCAAGATGCCGCGGAATTGGATTCGCACAAAGTTGGGCGAGGATTCGAGCAAGCGAGCGAACCGCTCCAGTTGCTTCGGTTCGAGCAGCAACCCGAGGAGCGAGCAATTCAAGAAAGGGAGCACTACCCAAAGGCCAGTCCGGGGAGCGACCCGAGAGGCGCCTGATGAGGCCACCGTAATCAATGCTGTGCTGAATTGAAAACGAAATTGCAATTTCGCGCAATGCGCCACTGTAATTAGAAGCAATTATCTCTCGAAGGTTCCGAAAATTTCGAGGAGGGTAGGGCCGCGCTCGCGTCGAGGACCACCGGTAGGCAGGGGAATCAGTTGGCGCAGCTGAGCGAACGAAGAATTTCCTCGCGTGTCTCGACGACACGACGAAAGACGTTTTCTCCCCGAAAACGAATTCCGAATCCAATCCAAAAATGTATGCGAGACGGCCTACTGCCCTCGAAGATGGAGAGCATTTCCATTTTCTGTGTTTTTCCGTGCGTGGCTCAGCTGTACGGCTCACGCCTCGTCCCTTGTTCGTCGAATGAAAGCAATCTTCGTTGAGCGGCTGCGTGTTTGATTCCAGCTCGACTTCCACTAGTCGACGATGAACTCCGATCCGGACATCACACAATCTTCCTGCTCAACCAGCAGTAAATTCCAGTCTTCTTTGTTTCATTGGAATCAACTGCGAATTCGCGCCCGCAATGGAGTTCGAGCTCACAGGAAGCGAGTTTTCCGATCGATGCTCTATCGAACCCAAAGAAATTCAAAAGGGGCTGATTTTCGAACTCACCGTTTTATCTCCGAGATTGTTGACCATGCAATGGAGGTAAGCGGTCTGACCTAACTGTGTGGTGACATTTCTTGCCGTCGTGTTGTCGAAAGACGGGAAAACTTTGGACTGCGGTGCCCAGAAGTCACCGGATTCCAAGGGATCATCTACATCTCGATGTATGTTGCCGATTGACTTCCGATGTCGTGCTGATAACGAGCGGCGCGATCCTCGTCCTGAAATTCAAAGAAAAACATTGCGATCAGACCAGTTGCGACCAACTAAATGAAGTTTTCTGCCCTGGAATTCCCTCCAAAGCCTCCTCCAGAACACTTTGTTGACCTCCTCAACCTAAGTCTTCCGTAGAAGTAAATCTTGACGACATTAAGAAAATTCGAAGAAGGAGTTCGCGGGAATTTCACATCATTTCCGAATTCTCATGAACATCCTCAGTGGAATATTCGGCGGACCGAGGGGAGAAGAACTCACACCGATTGGGAAAACTGTTGTCCACTGCCTATCCGTGTTTACATCGCTGTTTGCGCTGCATGAGCATTAGGTCACTGCCCCGTAAACATCGAGAGCGAGCAACGCGGTGCCGTAGGCGGTGGAAATTGTCGGCGGATTGGTGTCTAGAGAATCTTGATATCGTTATCACCGTATCGATTCGGGCTTCTCGGGAGTGTGTTCGCACTTGCGACCTATTCTTGCAAAGAAGGCTTCTCCAGTTGACCGAACAGAGTCGTTGCGCGTCTCGTCCACTCGCCATGCAGGTTATGTGATGAACAACAAAGTTCCACCTGAGTCAGATTAGTGTTCTGGAATGAAGTTTCCTGTTCTTCTTTCATTCTCGTCTGCTGGCTCTCAGCGGCCAGGTTGGATGCTCCCCCGGTGTCTGGGTCCCTGACCGTCGATTCAGAAACTTCCGAGCGCGTCCATTATAGACCACCGCTTCCCCAAACGGGCATGCGACTGTTGCGTGACCTTAGTTAGACCTTCCACGGTAGACGCTTTCCATTTTCAGGCCATCGTTCAGCACTCCGACATCGGTCCTTCACTTCTCTTCTGTCGAGAACATCAAGCAAGGTCTGGCCTCTGACCGAGACGGCGGGAAAGGAGGAGCGTCGTGGTAACTCCAAGGAATACTCCTTGAAATCACTCGGACACGCCTTCCAATCAACGATTTCTCTGTCGTAGTGCAAGAGAAACCTTTGCTCGGCGGAAAGGGAATCGCGGCAGCTGTGCTCCAGGTTGGTTGCGAAGAGATCGGGTGGCATCCGTTCTCCGATGCCATTCCGCGAACTCTCCCGGATGGATTCAGACAGCTCGTCGGCCTTCCCAGCGATACTTGCTCCATTGTCCTCCTTCCACGGTGGAATCGGCTCGGAGAATCTGATCCTTCCAGTCAAAGGAGTTGCCAGAAATGGCGTGACCCGAACGAATTTCTTTGAGCAACGAGATCCCTTCTGCGGCCGAATGAAACTTTGACAAAGATGCTCGCTTCGAGCCCGTGTTATTGGGCTCCGATCGCATTTAGAAGCGGAATGAAGTGAACGCAACTTTGTTACGGCGATATCATACTCGACGAAACTTTGTTACGATATCATGTCGACCCCGGCTGTCGCTGATTGTCGCAATTGCCACTTTTGTCCGTTGCCGCTTGGAGATAACTCAAGGTCGAGATCGAAATAGAGGATAATATTTAGATGTTCGTCCGGGAGAGCTCGGCGAAAAAGATGGGATTCGCGTTCCAAAGCAGCTGCACTGAAGATGCTCCTCGCATCATTTGCAGGACTTTTGGAAAATTTGCCTCGAGCGGAACGACCTACGAACATGGAGTGTATGTCCCGGAACACAGGCAGGTTCCCGGAAAGGGAATCGTAAGAGTTTTCCGTGTTCAGGATTCGAGGTTATAAAAAGAGGAATGCTAGTTTCCAGAGGAAGGTACCGGGGCAGGCGATGGCTTTTCTAGCTGCTTCCACATGGAAAGCGAAAGATAGTCCAGATTGATTGGGTTGTACATCAACCTGCAGTGCACTTCCGAGTGCGCTTGGGCGCTCTGACATATTTCCCCGCTCGAACTCCGAGAAAATCCACGACTCGGGATCCCGAACTCGGTCCGTAGATTCACGGTTTTCTATTTCCTCAGGTCGCGAGTCTCGACAAGATTCTTCCGGAAGATTCGTCCTCGAAAGTGGATCTCGTGAAGACGAAAACTGAATTTGAGGATATCAAAGTAGGACACCTTCCTTCATACGAGCTGACAGCCAGAACATCCGCAGGTGTGGAAAAAAGCGAAACGTTCAGAAGGCTGCAACTAGGCCAAGTTCAACGCGGAATCAGACGAATGACGGAGTGGAAATCGGATAAGAACGCGTTGCGAACAGTGGAATAAGTCAATGAATAAAGGATGCAGGGATCGACACGTGACGGAAATTTCTCTCTCGACGATCAACTACCTGTCAGAGTATCACGGTTGTCGCGATCGTGATCAATACTCGTTACTGACCGGAGCCATTCGTCACAATTGGCGACGCGGGACAGAATGCGGGAACAATGTGACATTTCTGTGCGCAGTTTGTTGACGTGCTGCATCGCCTGCAAGCGTGCGAGCATAATCGCTCGCGAATCTTTCCGCCTCCCTCATCGTGTCTCTATCTTTTACTTTCGGTGTCTTCCCGGGATGTGACAGTGTCATCGTCGCATAAAAAATTTGTTTTTTTTTCCCTTCGTTGTCATGCGCAAAAATAAATGATACGTCGTTTAACAAATGACTAGGGAGGATGCGAGGCTGGAAAACGTGGCCCCTCCCCCAGCCGGCCTGCCTGCCTGCTAGGCGAACAGGCTGACTGGGGCCTTTCCCGCATCGCACAAGGACGGGCCGAGAGGGGAGAAAGGGCGGGGGACAGTAACAGAACAAGAGGGGCGGTCCGAGACTGCAGGGACCTCAGAACAAAAGCTCCAGGCGGCCGCCGGATCAAGTTTTTTTCTGTTCCCTCTGGTGCCTTGTTCTCCTGCGCCTGTCCCCGGTCCCCCGGTCCCTTCTGGTCCCGTTGTTCTCCCGCACCCTCCACCGTTTTTCGTTATTCTCATCGGGAAGTCGACGTTCAGAGGAGGAAAAGGGTGCGCAAATCTCGGGAAAAGCATTCTTATGAGTTGATAATGACAGCAAAAAATCGTCAAACACCTCGCTCACGATACGCGAGCTATGATTGTGCTGATTCCGATCCAGCTCGCGCCACCCGTCGTTTGTTGCTGGCGAGAAATTTTGCTCCCGCGCGATTTTCCTCATTCGCGAATCATGGTCGCCCCTCCCCCCCCCTTTTCCCACACACACGTGCTCACATTGGTCGTTCTTCCCTTCGTTCGTCTCATTCATTCCGCATATATGTAGTGAACTCGACTCGGCCAGGAACGCTTTTAATTAACGACAGAACACAATTCCTCGCACGCGTTCAAAGGTAAACGCTCCCACTGTCTGCTCAACACTTCTCAACATTTCGAGCGGGAATTTCTTTTTTTTGTTGTCCCGGCTCCCTCCCCATGGTCCCTGTCCGGACCCCTTTCCCATCTCCCCCAGAGGGACCTGATTGTTTTACTGGTCATCATTCACAAGGAATTGTTACAACGCGCTTTTCCACAGCCTCGGCCTTGCTCTTTGACAACGCGCCCGATGAGTTCGGCTCATTGACGGGAAGCCTCAGCTCTGAACTCATCAATTCCGTCGTTTTTTTTCTCGTCTCATGCGAACGAAGCGCCGAATGTTCCGAGTTTCAATAAATTTGAGAAGTGACAGCAAAGAATATTTCGGACGGAAGAGTTTCGGAAGTCCCGGATTAGAATTAATCTCGGGAGGAGCAGAAGAAGCCTCAGCAAAAGAAACTTGCGGCAAGACCAACCGACGAATGGCGGAAGTGACGACCTTGAAGATGGACACGAAGGCACTTCAAACTCTGGTCGCCATTGTCCTTTTTGAGGCGGTCTGAGGGCAAGGAAGGCGAGGAGGAGGCGGTTTGGGCGAGAGAGGAACCGTCACCACGACAAGAAAAGCGACCGCAGGGAGCCATTGATTCTGTACCGGAAACCGAAAAGCCTCACAATGGTCGGAGAAATCCGTTGACCTTACATCAGCCCTCCGGGTTGGTTTCGACGAGGTGAAGGACTTTGTGGAGCTCGCAACGAGAACTTTCCAAAACAGTTGCCAGCGTTCTTTTGAGGCAACGCTTGAGGGAACACCGTGAACCAGAAGTACCTCAAGGTTCCGAAAGCTGAAACGAAGCGTTTCCAAAATGAACGGCACGTAACACACCGGAATGCTCGAGAAAAGAAAAACTTCCAAAGCCAATTAGTCAAGAGCTGCTCGGGAGTTACGAGGATGACCACGGGAGAAGTCGGTGAACAATCACGCGAGGTCTTCGCTGGGACGCTCTCGATGAAACCCGAGAGAAAATCCACAGAAAACACGGACAAGCAAGCAAATCACGAACGACACGCCATGCAAGATTCGATATGAGGACTCGACTCGAGGTATTGCCGCATGGAGTCCACTTGTCAGGAGCAGATTTGCCTCGGGAAAAGCAATTTTTGTCTTTGTGGTCGACGTCGTCGCTGTTGTTGCTGTGGTCGCTCATCTTGTCAGCACCCGGATCGGAGTGGGGGAGCGGGGATGTCATGGAACCGAGCCATTGCTTCACAACAGGAAGTTCGACGAGCTCGTCGCGTAGCTGGGTATTCACTATGATTCGCGACGCTCTTCATTACGGGGCTAAGAGCTCATGGCTCGCTTGACAAAAGCCAGCGATTCACCGATCCCGAAGCCATTCGGGGAGTCTCGCACAGAGCCAACGTCCACAAGCGCCCGCACAATGAAGCTCCGCAAACCGTCGGCCACGTCACATATATTCGGAACACATTGTTAAGTGCAAGTCGGATGGCGGTCGAGCGCTCTCCGATTCAACTCCACTAGTCAGGGTGTGGTCATGCAGAAAGATTAGTCACATGTCGAAAGAGATGTCGACTCATTCGATGCAGTTCCTCCAGAGGCGGTTCGAGAGAAATTCTCGCTCTGCTCGAGGGTCGATTTGGAGGAGGCGCTAGAATTTTCTGTTTCCGTCGACGAGAGCCCTCGTCCGAGGTGGACGGTGATTTATCATTCGACTGACTGTATCTCTCGATGGAAAATTCCATTCATCGATCATGGCTGACTCCCGTCAAACATTAAACGCCTCTCAATCGTTTAATATCCTGATGCCGGGGGTCAGCTGAGGGAGCGACTCATGAACCAATATCGAGCCACCCCACCTCATTCCACGGCCGCCTCCGCCACCATTGAAATCAAGAGACTGAACTCCACTCGTCCTAACACCTTCGTTCCGCTTACCCCTTCGCTCGAGCAAAGCCAGAGGATATTGCGGCTCTTCGAGTTCTCTTTATTTGCTTGAATTATTTGCAGCTCGAATGACGAAAACTAAACTATGTTCGACTGAATCTCCCGCTGTCGAGTCGCTGCTCAAGCTTCCCTTGAATGTTGAGCCTAAAGTAAACAAAAACGTAAACAAACATCAACCTACGCGCTCCTCGATTCATTCGACTGCGTTTGGTGATGAACTCTTGGAATACATTCCTATTTCCAGCTACATTCTCGGTATAGTCAGAACGCGTGCTCGGATCCAATGTTCCCGACTTGTGTGGATTTTGGGTCGTCATAAGATCGGTTCGTTGGCATCGAATGCGCGGAGTCGTAATGGTGGCGTCGGTGTTACATTGTTGGTGCTCTGGCGAAAGTGTACGAGTCGACGCTGGTTTTTCCCGTTGCGTTTCCTCTCTCATAGCCATTTAGTGGGGCGTTGCCTCGTAATTACCAACTTCTCATGCGTGTGTATGGATATAAGGTTCGCTTGTGACGTCACATTACGAGCTCGGCTTCATTCGGTGTTCGGGCGAGGTGGCTAGCGCGTTTTTCTCAGAACGGCGCGGCGTAGGCAAGATCTCAGCGCAGAGATCTTGAACCTCAACGAACTTAGTTCCTCGACTCTAGGATCAGGATTCTGAGTTTTTCCTCAAACGTCCCTCGTGCAATCTGAGAGAGCCGCCATCTTGGATTGAGCTTTCATTGCTGTACATGTTGAACCACGAGCACGACATGGAAGGGTGTTTCCGAATCGACGTGTTGTCTGGACGAAGGCTTGAGGAAATCGGAAAACTGCGAAGACGCAGCATAGGGGCGGAGCGACGATCGCCATGTCTTGGATTGCCATGTGGGTGTAGGTTGAAGTACACGAGGCTTATGTGCACGTGGGTGCCACGATATAATAGAGTATGCTTCTGCTGATAATAACGGCTCCTTGTTTTCCGTCTTCGTGTTTTCGAGCTCTGAGAACACAGAGGCGGCAGCTCATCAAATTTAAAACAACACCACGCCTAGCATTTGCCCGCCCGCTCGCTTGCTTGTTGGCTCACTCCTCCGCAGACTGCTTCTGCTGCTGCTGCTGCTGCTGCTTCGTACGTCGGTCGGTCGGTCGACCCTGCCTTATCAGCTTGGAACAGAACAGGGGTATTGCCGGGGCCTCTTGTCTTGAACGCCATACTCCCTCTCGTGCAGTGCCTTCTCGCCGGCTGGTTGCCCGTTCCCGACACAACAATCCCCCGGTTCGCCAGCCGCGTATCCACTCACTCACTGGTTCTCGCGCGCGCTGTCTGTTACCGAGCTTGGCCAGCGCACGAGCAGACATTGAAACCCTTATAAAGAGCAGCAACAGGCTATTAAGTGCAGATAGGGTGGTGCAACGGTAGCAGCAAATATTCGAACGTTGTCTACAAGGTTGTTGTTGTTGTTGTTGTCGTTCTTGGTGCGCCACAACGGAATTCACTCCGATCGCGTGATGGGACCGAAGCCCCGGATGCACCGCGAGAATTCCGGATTCCGAAACTGGAACAACAGTTCGAGTTCCATCGCAAATCACAATCCTCGCATTTTCGATGGCAGCGCAAGGAACCAAGGCCACCTGATCGTAGATATGCAACCGTGAAGGACTCGAAAATTGGATTGGTGGTGCGACCGAGTGTCTCCACAAACGAGCTTTCGCAGTGTTTTTCTGCGTGGTGAACTTTCCCTCTCTTATAATCAGCGGTTTTCAAAGTTTTCTCGAGCAAACTTGGAGTTTGGAGTTCCAAAACAAAATAGCCGCCGTCCAGAAAGTGTGCGAAGCGGAGCGGACGTTTACTCGGAAAGAGAAAGAACATCCGAAGAGAGGCGGGAGGACTCTGACAGCCTGGACGGAATAAGCGTTGAAAGGGCTGCCAAGTAGACCTATGCTCGAATGGTTTTAATTACCCACACGGTGCCTTCGCGTAACTGTGTTCCGTTGGACGTTGCCAGGGCTCTCGGGAAGCTTGCAAAACTTGCGAAGCAAGAATTTTCCTCAACCGATAGCCGTTCTGCCACCGCCATCCATCGTGCTATTATATAAACTATGTAAGTTAACCCGCCAGCCGCTTTGACATTGAGTGGGCTCCTGGACCGTGACCGCGGCGAATATTCTGAAATTGAAACATTGTAGGAGCAACAGAGCAGATGCCACGATAGATGATGCTGATGCTGTTTCGACAGGTCCCTCTGCTCCACAATTTTCCGGTCCCCAAAGCGAATATTCGTTCTCGTTCCCGAGGCTCCACGTTTTGATTCGGAGAAAGAACTCTCCTGGAATTCTATCCCTGGATCAATCACCATCCAGAAGCTCCCTCTATTCCTTTCGGTCTTCGAACAATGACCTCTTTCCGAATTTGGTCCTTCCTCGATTCCGAGGAATTCAATTTGAATCCACGGCAGCAAAAGCCCGGGAATATTCTTCCGTTCTTCCTCACGCTCATTTCTCTCGACTTCCTCTGGAGCTCCTCTTTCGAACCCGCGAGGGAAGGAAGGGGAAATTTTGTTTGACTCTTCCGTTTGCCGAATCTCTGAACGTTCATTTCGGTTCCTTTTGGGGTTTCTTTTTCGGGAATGCGCGGCGCGCGCGGAAGATGTTCTTCCAGAAGCAGATAAGAGGCTGTCAGTCCGAACAAATTGGCTTGAATTAATCTTCGCACAGCCGCTCAAGTTGAGAGGATTCGCGAAGGGAGATTATTCACCCAACGTGCCGCTGAAAAAACGACCAGAAACGAACGCGGTCGAGCAGAGTGCATCTCCAGCTGATAGTGAAGAACTCGGTTCTCGAGAGAAGTGTTCCCTTCTCGGCTACATTGTATGTTGGGTATTGTTTTATGCCGTCTTTAGACATTGATCTGAAGTTGGAATCGAAGATGTCAAATCCGGAAGCGACACCAGAGTGGAAAATAAGCGGATAAACGGGAGCGAAACAAAATTTCCAAAGGTTGTAGTCAGTCGATCAACCGAGCACCGGAGAGTTAGTCGGACTCGGATCGAAAATCGATTTCAGAGGAATAGTAGCGGTAGCGGGACGAGCTGCTGGCGGTGGTGGTTTCGGCTGTTTTCAAAGGACGACGGGATACCGAGGAGCAAACTCAGGAGACGACGGATTCAGCGAAAGAATGTCCTCTTGAAACCGTCAGAGAGTTTCCACTTTGATATTCCATGTGGTTTGGGAACGATGAGCTCCTATATCAGCGACGAAGGAAGGGAGAGAAAGAAACCGTATATGAAACAGCCAAGATGAAGAGATCCAAACTTCCAAAAATAGACTCAGACTCTTACTTCTCACCGCAACATAAACTGACGCACTTTTTCGGTTTCACGGAAATCGGTTGACGCGTATGATCAACAAGTTCCGACGATCAGATGTTACAAATACCATTGATCAGAGTGTGACCTTACGTAACCCCTCAATTTGTCGCGTGCAATTGTGATCTAATGGTGTCACGCGGCATTGGATAAGCGGAGTTGTGTGGGTTGACCCGCATCCGGAACGAACGTTTTGTTCTCGTTCAGAAGCGCTTCGATCCCGTTCATTCTTGATTCGAAACGCCGAACACGTTCTTCCAGAAGTCTGGTCTAGAGTCCGAGACAGTCCGCGTTCACTCCTTCAATCCGCAAATTCATCATCCAGAATTCTTCCAATTTTCGAGACTCTACTCGATTCAATTTTCGAGACAGTTCGATTTGTCAAAGCCCGCATTTATTCGTTGTGACGCAATCAGCGATCATGGCTCGAAACGTGACGAGATTCGTTCAACTGACGCGGCACTCTTTCATGAGAACAGATTGCTCTCATATTTCTCGTCTGTTGTTCTCGGTGAAGAATCAATCTTCAAAGCGTGTTGATTGGAAAACGTTCGAGGCGAATGACTCCCCCTCGACACGAAGCCTCGGTTTTCGTAGAGGAGTCTAGTGTGGAAACTGTCGTGTTCTCTCTGCCTGTATCGAATAAATGATCGGATCAAAGGTGTCTCTCTCAGGCGGTCGCCGGCAGCAGGTAGACGTGAGTCACCGTGATGGGAGTCGACGTGCCAGAATCATGCTAGTGGATTAGGGCGGCTCTTATAATGAGCTGCAACGACTCGTCGACTTATTCCTGGCAACAGAAGCAACACAGCATGTTTACGTGTCAGAAGCCGCAGATGATTACAATAGAGCTCACTCACATCTTGCGCTTGTTGAGCACAACGGGGGCGACGACGGGCAGACAGCGGGGACACGAGCTCGGGGCGACAGTCGGTCAAGTCCGGAACAAATTACAATATTCCGTTGATGCTGTAGACATAACCTTTGCTAGAGCCCCGTGTTAGTAAGCGACTTGTGTGTATTGTTGACGGACAGGACAGATTTATAATAATTATCTTGTTACACGTTAATCAAAGGTGCATCAGGGAAATTGTGTAGTGTGCCGAGCTGCCCTAGCAACGAGCCCGTCATCCTGGCACGTTAATTGAGTCGCTGACGTTAACTCCTTTCGAAGGTGGAAATTCGACACGACATCACGCCGCCTCTTCCGAGACACGAAATCATCTTCAGAAACGTTCGAAATTCGAAATTCCGACATCGCATTTCCCGGAGCATCACAGGATCCTCGAGAAGTGAAGTTCGCTCGGCAGCGAAAAAACTCGATACGATACGGTGATGGCGCTCAGAGTGCGACGAAAACTTTTCCAAAATCGGTGCCTGAACGACCTCCAGGTTCTTCCTCTTTCCAAAGGAGGGAAGAATCTCCTCTCGAAGTGACATGGATTATTGAGGGATTTGCATGGGCTCCTATAAAACTTGGCCGACTTCGAGCAGAAAGACGAGGATGAAGAGAGCAGCGTCTTCTTTGACCAGCCGCGCCCTCGCAGCGGCGAAGCTCCTTTCGGAGTTCTCGCTTTGGTGAAGCTCTCAATGAAAAGCGTAAATAGAGCGTCAGACGTGGGAACAGACTAGAAGACGGATATCAGAATCTGTTAGGCTATAAAATCGCTTCCGAAAACCTTTTAAGAGTCCATATCTGCGAGCGGATGACATGAATTTCTCACAACTCCCCTTCTCCAGACTCGGGAGTTTGTAGCCATATACTCTCATGAGCCGCTCCCCTGAAACAGATGAATTTTGCAACTTCGGAAGTTCGACGACGATGGCGGCAACGACAGCGTTTCCTAATCTGGCACAAAGTTCCGATCGGTGACGATATTCTTCGCAGCAGCGCCATGCCTTCAAGCCGACAGCGCCAAATTGAACCTTGGTCGAGACTCTCTGAGCTGATGCAAAATGTATCCAACAATGTAGGCAAAAGTCTAACATTACCGCCGCCGCTGAACTTTTCACATCTGATAGACAAGCAGACGACTACTTTTCCTCATAAACAGCAGACGAACTATTCAATGTATAATTCACGAATGCGCCCCGTTCCCCCACTGGTAGGACAGGGAGGGCCGGACAGCGTGAACTTTTGGAAATTTCGGCAAAGAACCAAACGGACATCGTTTCAGCTCGAGAAGGGAGACCTCAAGGTATTCAAATCGTAGCATTTTGGAATTTGTGTCAGAGAACATATCGGACTTTCGACTTTTGACAAAAACTCAAAGGCTGGCATGACTCGAGAACTTTTTGTCAAAAGAAAACGCGAATCCTCAACTTTTTCTCCGGCTTGGTGACTTGACCCTTTGTCGGCTTCGTAGACGAGCTGAAGGCAAACAGAGAAGACAGAAGAAACTCAGTTTCCAAGTTGGCATGGCTGACTAGAACGACGCTGTGGAAGAAACCCAACACTGACTTATGTCATCCGAGTAACAATGCGTCTGGCAATAGCTTTGCGGACGGACGGGCTGTCGAGAAGGGAGGCTGACGGGACAGTGGGCCGAATGGAGGGACAGAATGGACGGCGTCTCTCGTGTTTCATCCGTCCGAAAAGAAAACTTTCCTTCCGGAAACTCTAGACGTCGCGTCGTCGGGCGAATGGCTTCACTTCATTGAGTCAAATCGATGCGACCTTCGCAGTAGCAGACTGAGAGATCAACGTCTAACGTTTCGTTGTTTTCCAGAGACGTTTTGTTTAGTTCCAACAATGAATATTTGTTCTCCGTTTGCCGTCGAGATGGTTTCCAGCCTTCCCTATTCGCTTTGTTTGTTCTTCGATGAGTTGCCGTCCGTCCTTTCGCGTTTTGGAAGCGGCTCCTAGAGTTACTCACTGAAAAATGCGGCTCATTTTCTTGCATTCGAGCGCCGTTGCCGTTTCGGTTGAGATATGCGCACTTTTAAAAAGGCATACGAGCAGCAAGTTGCCGTCAGTTCTGCCGCCGCCGACGACGACGAGGACAACATCAACAACACGCTCATCACGCGCGGAGTTGAAGAATTCCGCCGAGAAAAAGCAAAGGTTGTGAATTCGAAACACGGGACGACGGCATCGCGGGATGCGGAGTAGCAACGACGAAAATGGTTGAGAGCGGCGCGAGTTCGTTTTTTTCTACTTCTTCGGAAGAACGCCCGCCATGTTCGAAGAACACAGCGGAATTCTATATCGTATTCTGTTCCTTCTTCTTTGATCTTGGCCCCGTCCTTCTACATCCCTCGTTTTTTTATCCGATCCGCCTGTGTTCCCGGGATTTCCTCGTTGAGAATTTCCAAAATATTCAAAGGTAACTCCTCTCGTCTATTCCTGTCGTTGAAAGCCGAGCACGGCAACGTTCCTAAACTTTGCTGCGGGCCAGTCACACGAATAGCTCCATTCAAAAGGCAAATGATGTCGCGTGGAGTTGAACATTGTTCCATGGGAAAGTTCAAAGGACAAACGAGCCTGAAATCACGAGGATAACGAGCCACGTGAGGATGCCAATAAGGCTCATCATGTTATGTCAGTTTGGACTCAAAGTATCTCGTTCCTACTTTGTCGCTGTGAGGGAAAAGTCTGTCAGCAGGAGATGAATGAGAAAGTGAGATCCGTGTTTGAAGGAAGTGCGGCATCATGAATGTATTTGTATCTCAAAAGTGAGCGAGATTCGTCCGTCGTTTTATCGCTGGGTCTTCTCTTATCTCGGCCGTGGAATGTCCAATCAGAGAAGATGGCGGTCGTTGGTCCATTGGATGCCGGAAGAACAATGAACGTTGTCGTTTTGTTGTTTGATGTTCGAATGGGCGGCGGTCATTGTCGTCTGCGTTGTTATAGCAAGTGAGAATGCGTAAGAAGTCGTACGTAGAATCGGAATTGGCGAATCACAGATGCAGATGCGCAACCACAACACCGGAATACCAATGGCTACTTTGGCTACACATCGTCGGCTGTGATGGGTCGGACCGTGCTCGTCCCGCACCATCCCTGCCTCAACTCTCACGCAACTCACAAGAACGGCCTGGGGCTACGCGGACTCGGGAAGAATTGAAGAAATACGAGGCACGCCAAGCAAGCAAGCAAGCAAGCAAGGAGGAGCAAAACCCACTTTGACAGCTCACGGAACGCAAAGAGATTCTAGGTGTTGAGGACCGGTTTCCAGTTTCATAAACGAATCGATGCCTTGTCACTGGATTTGCGGGCTTTGGCTTCGCAAATCGCAAGCGACAGGAACGCTAGCAAGCTGCGCGACACATCCGCGACAACGATCAATAATTTCCCGTTTCGGGGTGTTCGATTTCCCCTGGTAGCTTTTTGCGGCGACTCGGAGGCGTTCGTATTGTTTTTCTCGGTTTTCTCCCGCCTCGTGACAACGCGAGGGAGACAAATAGACGGACGAAGCGACCGAGCAAAGAACGGATAGACAAAGACAGGGCGACCCGACTAAGCGGGATGTTTGCATCTCCGTGAAATGTATCGCTCGTGCCGTCTACGAACGTCGCAACAAATCCCCGACAAAGTGTCGCAGCCACTCGGATTGAATGTTGGGAAACTCCGCTCATCGATTCTCCTCCTCCATCCTTTAATTCCTTTCCGTCCTCCTCAGCTTCCTTCCTGCTCTCCTCTGAATGTTCTCAACTTTGGGATTTCCACTTCACCTGAGACGGGAATTCAGTCAACATCTCCTTCCGGGAAATCGAGATTCGAAGTTGAATTCTGGTGGCTTGCTGAGAACTCCTTAAGAGGCACGTTGTCATTTCCCTCCGTGCCGGAACGAATTCCCAGAATCTGGAAAAATCTTCCTCCGGCGGGCGTCACGCCGAGTCACAAATCAATCGAACCGCGGGCGACCGCGCAAGAGAGTGAGATATCGACCCGCCGCCGCCGTTTTCTCATCTCCCTCCCGGGATCGGGGCTGGAGGCGTTCGGAAAACAGAACTGTCTCAACATATTGTGTTCTCGATGTTGTGCTACACTCTATGCGGTGCTCGGAGCTCACGTTTAATACTGTGGGCGTTCCGTGCAAGCCGTTCATTTGCTTGAATATTCTGGCCGGAAGACGTTTCGTAGAGCAAACACAAATGACGGGTTTCAGGAATGAAGTGCGGCGGCCCCGAGGAACCGAGAAAAGCTCGTGGAGGGCCAGCGGTTCTCTCCAGAGCAAAATCCGTTAACTTGATCGTCTTAGTCTTCACCCGGAATGACCCTCGTTTGTTGTAGCAGTGTTTTGGGTCAGAGCCCTAGACCTCCACTCTTTGGCGAAAAGCTCAGACAGAGTTTTCCTCTCAAAAACGTCAGATCTGATTGTTGTTGGAGTAAAATTTCGTCTTCAGCGACCAGCAGCGCTGTCGTTAGGAAACTAATATCGTAATGGCTGACTTGGAAATTTTAATATTCCCCTCTCGTCACTGACTCTCATTATCACTTGTCCGCCCTTTTCGTGTCCGGGATATTCAAATGGTGGTCGTGGCGTTGACCGGCGCGGCTTCGCAAGATCAGGGAATCCGAATATCAGGAAAGCGGTTCCTGGAGGATGCTCGTGCGCCCTTCCGGAAAGTTCTCGTTTCAAAATCCACGATATCTTTCGGAGATTCAGCCTTGGAGATCAGTTGCTCGGCATCGAGAACAGATCCGGGTTTCGAACGTCGATATCGGACAGGGAGTCGTCGAGTTAGGGGAGTAGACAAGCACGAGTAGTCGGAGTCTTTGTTTCGTCTGGAACGGAGCCATAGTTCCTCTCGGATCGTTCTTCCTTTTCATCTTCGGTTCGCGTCTGTATTCTTCTTGCTCGAAGCACACGCCTCCACAATCCGTCATCCACGTTTTTCCTCGCGACTCACTTACATCCATATGGGCATGGATGAGCGGCGGGCGGTGGCAGGGGCGGCGACGAATACACATATGGAGGCACAGACACACGCGATCATCAACGCAACTAATGAAGAATTCCATAAGGCAGGAGATACGACATTGAGGCACCAACAACATCAATCTATTACCCAACAGCCCCCTTCCACGCGTTCCCCAAGGAGGATCCGCATGAAGCCGTCCAACAGAGCACCTTACCGTCGCCACGCTCTCCGAACTCCTGTCGTATCGACCCCTACGAACCCGGATTATACGTATCCATTCGTGTTATTAATCAACGTGTACGAATTGCGATGTTATCTTGTTCGGCAAGAAGCTCGTGCACTTCGATCGACGTTTCAGCCCTCGGTATTGTAGTGTGTTAGTACCAACCTGGAAGGAGAGAAAAAATGCACATTTAGTTTTTGTACGGACACGGCATCCTCGCGTGTACTCATCGAGCGAAGCGGTCGAGGAAGGACGGGACTAGTCGTCCGTCCGACAAACTGACCGACCTTGTGAGCGAGCGAGGAAACGGCTTGCTAGGAAAGGTTAACTTTTTAGATGGCGCCGTCGCTCTATGAGCCCCACAATTGGGTTAGAGGCCATAACGGAATCGCAAGCCTCCACTTCCCGCACTTGAAGCGAGCCCTATAATTCTTCTACAACCAGGCGTCCAAGCCTCAGGCTTTCGAGGAGCTTCTTTTTTCGAGAATGTTTGATGCTCCTCTTCATAGTTTCTCTTTCAGCGCGGCTCATGATGCTCTCAGCGCCGCCGTTCCAAATGTCCGAGTTATCCTTTTCTCCGAGCGTCCCGTCCCCCGTGACCCCTGAATCTTTCCTCGGACTCCTCCTGAACCCCTACCCTGCAATTTTCCGGAATCTCTCTCCAGAGCTTGCACCGAAGAGCGCTCTTTCCCTCCACTCCACTTCGACAAACAGCTCTGTAGAGATAGCATATCAGCGAAAAATGTAAGTCGTTTCGAAGACAAGCTCCCTCCAGCTTCGTCTAATCGTGGACCCCGGCTCGAAACCCTGCCAGGCGGAATCAATGCAATATTTTGATCATCGTGTGTCGCAGTTTCAGAAGTCAAGAACAGTCCATTAAGTTCGAGTCTCGTTTCAAAAAGTTTCTCATTGCTCGTGCTGCTCGGTTGAGTGTCACATCCAAACGGAGAATTTCGGAGATTTCGCGCACAAACAAGACCGAGATGGAGTGGAAATTTCAAACGAAGGGGAAAACGCAAGAAAGGGAGGGGGCGAGGGAGAGGGGAGGGGGGAAGGGAGCTGTTTGGAAAGTCGCAATGGAACGCGTGAGACGGCTGTGCAGTTCTTCTGCCCTGATCATTAAGGACTCGAAGCATGGCTATTCTCAGAAACGACTCCCGGGAGGTCAGATGATTATTTTAGAGGCTTCATGGCTTCCGAAGCCCTGAGGAATAATGAGGAAGATAAGGAACACTGGGGAACGAACGTAGAGACACGCGAGAACTTACTCACAGACGTAGAAATCACCGTCTTGAGGATTCTTCTTATTTATCTTGACCTGTTGGCGGCTGTGCAACTTCCCTTCGTTCGATTTTTCTCCTTCCCGGATCGTGGTCCTGTTTTGCAGAATCGTTGTGTCTGACTGACGGACCCGAGAGCCTTCTTTCCGGTTACTTCATCTCCAAGCAACTCTCTATGTTGACTCAAAGGTCCAATCAGTGAACATCGATTGCGGCTTGCTTGCTCAATCCACCGCCAGAAGTCGGCCGCGTCTCAAGAACTTGTTGGTTCGAGACGATGCCGATGCTGTTTCGCCCCGAGTGATGACTGTGATAGCCAATATAGTCATTAGTGTAGTCCTGGTTGCTTCCTTTTGCTCGAAACTGAAACCGGATCGGACGATAAGCTCTCCGTCCTTTTTCGTCTTGATATTGAACCGAGTCCGGTGCGAATCGTGTCCTCTGGTGACCGTGATTTCTAGATAGTCGACTACATTAGACACACTCCGCTTTATTATGGACACTGAATTCGAAAGTGACAAGACAGCCGAGGTTTATGATCTCAAACGATTCAGAGTTTTGAATCCGTTTAAAGCCGTGCGTTTATCACGGTGTTTCGCGGATCGATTCTAACTCGACATACGATTGTCAAGCGATCCACAGCCAGATGATGTTATTTTTCGCAAGGCCGATGTTGACGTTAAAATTCTTTTTTTAGCTTCACGGAATCGCTGAGAGCGTGAACAACAAACGCCTAATTCGAATCGACTTGGAACGCAACCAATTTTCGCGGACCTTCATTGCGCGACTTGTTCTCCACACTGAGTCTCGTTCGAAGATTCTTATTCCCCGAGCTGACAAGCTGTCTAAACACGCAGAAGGCACCCGCAACTCTCGGAACCGTTCCTGCGTCGTCCAGTGCTCTCAGGGCGGGTTCTCTGGAAGTATTTGAGTATTTTCCGAGCAAGAGCATCTGGGGTACCCGAAGAACTTGCGTTCTCAGCTCCTCTGAACTTTGAAGGTACACCGAGACGACTCGAGAGGGAGATTTCTCAGATAGCAGTGCTTTTCACGAACCAGGAACATTGGGAAGGTTCGAAGATCGGGAACCTCTTCTCGTTTTTTGAATACATGAACTGAGACAACGATTGAGCATGGAATCATTCATCAACGTGACCGCAAGTGGAGCGGAGTCCTGATACTCGCGTCGATCACGGATCGTTATGTCATTACCAATGTCGGAGTACTCGATGAAAAATTTAGGCTAGCGTGCTTGCTTGCTTGCATGCATGCATGCATGCAGGTATAATATGCATTCCGGTGAGCATGAAAGAGCAGCGGCTTCACTATAGGGATAAAAAGATGAATTGACGGTAATGCGACTACACGAGCTTCCATTAATCGCAAAATGTCATCGAATCCTTAAGGCAAACGATTACCGCTGATAATGCGCTTCATTTGGTTCGTGACCTTCAAGGGTGCCCTACAACTGTTCGGTTCCAGAGTTTAGGGATCCATGGGTTCGGGATGAATACGCGTGGATATCCAATCATTTATCAGCAGCGATCAAGACTCTTCAATATTCCTTCCGATATTTCAAATCGGACGGAACGGTATCGGGTGCACGGGAACCTCTCTATGATTATCTTTTCTGGTCCGCTCCTTCGTTCTGTTCACAGATTTCCATACGGACAAAGTGGATTCAGTGAAAAAAAGCACATGCGACCGGGTGAATGAGCGGGCTTGCAAGCCAACAGTCAAGAGAACAGCGCCGACACGCACGTTGGCACGCCGGCACGCACTCACGCATTTTCGCTACAAAAAGCGTCTTGACAATAGTGTACATGATGCATGCAGTCATCCCTCAACTCCATTGCAAGAAGACTCAAAGGAGGAGAACGATATGGAAAAAACGCTTCGTTCTATCTCCAGACGAAACTCTGTTGGGGAACCGTCCCGCTGCGCTGGAACACGCTCCGAAGCAGGATAACAATGTCGTCCTGGTCTATGTCTTGGTTATCCTTCGTTTCGCGATGCCTTGTCTCCCGACAGGTCCTTCGGCTGCGGGTTTCCGTTCCAAAAGCTGCGGGCCGCGAGGTTCTACAGGTTTCCCCGCCGATTTCAACTCTACGAGGGTCTTCGTGAGCAACAGGAGCTTGTGTTGAAGCGATTTCTCGACAGAGAAATCACTTGTGTCGACTCGCGATGAAAACAGAAACTCCAATGCGGGCGTTATCGAGCCGTTTCGCGTAGAGGATGATTCCTCCTTGCCCGGGTCTTGCTGAGGGTGGTAGTGCCGTATGCGACGTTCTCTTAGAACTTGCACGGAGGTAGGCGTTCTGTCGCCGCCCTCTCTTTGCTCATTGTGAGTGGGTTGGTTTCGTTTTTTTTCGCGTCAAGGGGCATCCACCCTGTTATCCTGCTCCTTTGTTCCCCTGTATCCGTAGTCTCCTTCTTCGTTCCAAGACCGACCCTACAGACGAAGCCGGCCAGTCCCTTAGCCGGTCAGAGCAGCTCTAGACAGCAAGGGAAGGAAAAGGGAACGCTGAGAGCCTCATTTGTCTCGCGACCGTTAGCCAGCTGATGGCTTCATCAACGTATTAAAGCCGCTGACTGTGCGCTAAACGCTGCGGAACGACGCTGACGTGGAGATGACATCTACAGGTGCCGCACGTTCGCTTGACATCATTCGCTGAGTTTTCCTCTAGAGGGTCACTTTCCGAGGCTCAACCAGGTGGGAAAAAACTCCTCGAAATTTTTCGGAATGATTCCTAGATGTTCGCGAGCAGTTCTGTTCGAGATAGCTCGCGAGTTTTATGAGGAACCGGACGGCATCGGAACGAGTTCATCAGAGGAGAAGATGTACATATTAATATGATGTCCAACCTGAGTAAATATAGTCGCGTTGACACTCTTACTTATGGAACACATGAATCAAAATATTTCAACGTGTTACCATTTCATTGAAGTCGCTATTCAGGACGAGTTTTTCTTGTCCAAAAATAACTTTTGTTTTCCCTCACGAATTGTTCTGCCTCAAGCTATCATCGGCGGGGAAACGTGCCACTACTGCTTTCAACGATGAAACGGGCAGATAACCGATACTGTATAATGTATCTGACATATATAGGTTCGAGGGGGCGACATTTTTGTTATTTTGGACCTTTTTCCTTCGTTTTGGTTGTCACTTCAGGCTGATCGAGGTCCGGAGGTCGGCATTTTCGAAAAATTTCAAGTTGCGCCCCGGGCGGCACTTCGCCTGGATACGCCACTGACAATATGTATCACGACAAATACATAGGTTTTTTTTTCTCCGTCTCTCGCCCCCGCTCTCTGCTGGAGGCGCTCACGGCCTGTGTACCAGAAGGCCTGGGGGTGTTGTATCAGAACTCCTTTTTCTGGTTCCAAATATTTGCCTCTTAGAGTATAGTCGGCCTCCAGCTTCCAGAGGACGAGATTCGAACAAAGGACTTGCCGTTCGAGAGTGTGGTACCACAAGTCAACAGGACATGTTGTACCACAAGCAAATCTGCACATAGCGTACAGACCGCGTAGACCACTCGGCTATCTGGTCTATGCCATTCAGAGATCACGCATGGCACGTGCTACACATGTGTCTATCACGCATGATAAATGAATAATTCAGAACATGAACTATAAATACAGTGTCCTTAAAATCGGGCAAATGTATCAGGTTTATCTACATACAGTCATGTCTCGGTATAGTAAACACCTTAGATGGTACACACTTCGATGTCTTTCCTCTCTCTTCCTTGAGATCTTTCGATGTAGTTGATGGCTCGTGATTGTAAACTTTCTCTGATGTCGGGACCCTGTTTACAATTTCGAGACATGACTGTCGTTTTACGGAAAATATTTTACGGAATTCCGGACTTCCTCCCGCGTACCAATCGGATAACTGTTGCGTCATGGGACTTGGTCTTCGAAACAACGAGTTATGTCTACAACCTCACGGTGGTACATGTGAATGTGTGTCCCTTGGATCGTTGCAGCGCTCGGTTAGCTTTGAAGCGACAGAGAAAAAAACACGTGAGTATACTCAGAGTTGAAATAATAATAAGGACAGAGATTGATGGGATCGATAAATTCGATGATCCTCCGTCTTCGCCCCATGCCGCGTCCCGCCTCTGGCTGCCAGTTTGCTCGGATTGACAGCGAATGTTGGTTCGGTGAGAGTTCGGCGAGAAGTGCGGCATCGGTTTTCCATTTGAAGAGCAGCGGACGACCGGCCAACTGTCTGTCGCCACCTGCAAACCCCGACGAAGACGATGCTGCAGTCGACGACAACGACAACGACCCTCAACGCCGCCGCAAGGAGGGGGAAGAGACCCGTATTTTGCTCCCAGCCTCCTGGCGGAGTAAACGAGGACTAGGAAGGAACATCCAGCGCGAACCGATAGATCTGGGCCGTGGTCGTCGATGACGATTGATTTCGAAAAATCGTTGGCGACCGGCTCCTCTCGTCTATAGCCGACCACCAACCATTTTTCAAGCGAGAGTCTTCATTTTACTCGGTGGTTCCTGTCTCCACTCGAATCATTTCGTGGGTTCGAGGCTTATTCGTCTATATGTCGCGGCTCGAATTCTTCTCCCATCATTTTGCTTCATTCGCTTCCAACACTGACGCCGACCGCTTCATTTTGTGTCTCTCATCATTTCGATTTTCCGCCTCTGACCTCATGGCAAGAAACTCGTTCTCTCGGAAACCCCTTTGAGTCTAATACCAGTGTCTAGCTCGGCCATGTTATTGAACATCTGTGTTCTGCGTAGTCCGAATGTTCTCGGAGGTCTTGGGTGGAGGCGGAGGAACGAAATCGAATCTCTGTCCGAGAACGGAATACGAAAAGCTTCAGAAATCGCTTCCAAATTTGTCTGGGCCTTGAACCTTGGTGCTTCTCGAATCTCTTCGAGTGATTTCGAGAGCTCAGCAGATGGCACTTCAGTCAGAGCCCCATTCCACGAGTTCCATCTAAACTATGTTCTACTTTCCTTGTCCAGCATGAGATAAGGGAAGAGCATCAGCCAAACTTTCGAAGGATTCGTAGTCAAACCTTGGTTTCTGGAGCGCTGTCTTTATGGGAGAAGAATTTCAATGAAGAATAGTTCTATTCTGATCTCTTGAGCAGGAGAGGCGTCTTGCAGAAACGACACTTATCCTTCCTAGACGTCTCATGCGTGCAAAAGCCTCTCATTCTTATGGTCGTTCTCCTTGTTTTGTTGTTTGTTTGTCTGTTGGCTCGGTTTCTGACACACAGAGTCCACCCCGGCTCTATTTTTCCGCTACATTAATCGTAGTGATAAAAGTTTTCAGGTAGAACGAAACCTTTGCTTCTTCGCGACATCAATTATTGGAGATTGATTGAACATTGTTAGAGTCTGCTTGGCTGTCGTTGTTGGTCGGCTTCTGCCGTTACGGCGGCGACCGTGACGGTCCCTCTGCTACCGGCAGCCGTGCCATCACTACGGAACTCTGAACAACAAACTTTTCAGGTTCCATCATCAACCTGTAGTCGGCTGTAGACGGAGCGGGCCAGACTACGTAGACGAGGACGATGTCGTCGCCGTCGACGACGACAAAGCCTTCAGGAACTTGCTCGCTTGCTTCGATGGTCGTTAACGGACACACAACCGAACGAACGAACGAGCGAGCGAAGAGAGTCTTGCCAACCCGTTTGCCACCGACCATTAAGGACAAGTTGTTTGCGTTTGCCACGAAGCAAAAATCGAAGCTGTTTCCATTAGATGCGCTACCTGAACGGCAACGACGACAACGGCGGCGGCGACTGAGAAGAGCGGCGCCGCCGCCGCCGCCGCCGACGACAACGGAAGCATCGAGAAGACAACGACCAAAGGTAGTGAACGAATGTGTTCCTGAGGGACGGGTTTGTTCTGCGCGAGAACCCAGAGCCGTCTCCCGGATTCGGGGAGTGTACAACGGAGAGCGTTTGGTTCGAGTACGAGATCCGGGCTCAGTTCGGCTGCAGGAGAGTAGGGTTGGGCAGAGCGAACAAATAGAGAGTGGAACAACCGGGAGGAAAAAAAAACGAGTGACATCGAGTCGCCCGAACTACGCTGAGAACACACTTCTGTGACTGCATCGCCGCCGCCGTATCGGCTCGAAGTCGATTGCACCGATGAGCTCACTCTCTGGATTCCGAGCGAAGCACCTCCAAATCGATGACGGGACCAGTAATGGAGACGATCCCTTTGTCCGTATCAGCTCGATTAATCAATCAATGCAACGATATCGCAATGAATCATTCAACCTATTCATCGCAATCCGTTGGAACAGCGTTGCTTTGATTATCTACATGCGATCGATACACTCGCAACCTTGTCGTTCGGTGACTCTTCTTGCGGATTCACTCGACCATTCACTCTGTTCGGTCAGTCACTCCATTTTCATTAATTTCATCAATTCGATCCGTGATATTTTCGAATGATAGATGGTGATGAACTCTGTAGATTACGATATGGAGCTCACATCGAGACCTCCTGAGGGGTTTGTACAGAAATTTCAGAGTTCGTTACAGACTCCTGCATTTCCCCGCTTCGCGTTCTTCCGTTGGGCACGCAACCGCCGCAACAATCTCTTGACCCCATCATTCGTCAAGCAACTGACGCAAAAACCTCACAAAACCTTCATTGAAATGCTTTGCAAGCGCCTGATTATCCACCTGCGATACGCCGGCGCAGTGACTCTTATCGTTTCGCTCGCTCGCATGACTGAATGAGCTTTAAGACACCGCGGGAAGAACTAAATGCGGGACAAAAACCTCGCGATGCTTTTCTTCGTTCGGTTTGCAGTCGGACTCGCCGAGCGACCGGGGCCTCGCAACCGGTTGCTCGGCAAGCTCCGTCTGCGTTCGTTTCCCCGCAAGTCTGCGAGCGAGTCGAGAAGAAAACCCTCCCACACAACCATCAAGTTGTTCACGAACGCTTCTTGCAACCGTCCCTCGATTCAGTCGCGTCTAAGAATCTATCGCATTCTTGGAATCGTCGTGGGGAATCGGAAAATGCCAGGCAACCCGAAACGACGTTGACGACGTAAACAGCGGGATCGCAGTACTGTGGCGGCGCTCTGCAACGAAGCCCTCAGGCCGGCCTGGGCCGAAATTGAGCAAAACTTCCAACAAAGGGCATTCGAAGCGGATCGAGACCAATAGAAGAGAGAAATTCCGTAGGCACTACCCGCTGTGGCTGAACCCTAACAACTATTTCGATCCTTCACTTTGGCAACGAAAGCCTCGGTCCTTGAATTTCTTTCCTTCCAATGGGAAGAGGTTATTTCGAGGAAATCGTTCTCTTCAGAGAGAATGTCGGACTTCCACTTTTTGAAAGCTCTAAAATGTGGAATTCCGCGATTTCCGCGAGTGTTCACATTTCACCTTGATTCTGAGAGTTTTTTTCCACGGGGGAAAAGCTCTCCCGTGAACGTTCTGGTCAGACGCGGATGCACACCTGTTTTCCCGACCGCGAGTTGGATTCTCTTGGTTCTCTCGATCGTTCTTTTGTTTCGTAAGGAATCAACTCAGTCGTTATGGGGTGAAGGGAGGACGGAGCAGGAAAAAAGGAGGAAACAGGAGAATCTAGGGATGGAGTTACACAGAAAGCGGAAGTATCGCCGGAAGTAATGTTTTTAAGCCGAAGTCAGGAGGAGACGCACTTTCACAGAATGGAGAACACTCTGCGAAGGGTCCGTTCCCTGAAGCATCAACCCGAGCAGCGGGGCGGCGCGACGCGCGGGTCGTTTCTCTGCAACATCCGGATGAAGGGCCTCAACAAGAAGTTGATCGCAAACGTCCTTTAAAAATTTGATGGACGGTAGGTACGTCGTGCGCGACGCGGTATAAAACTTGTCGTCCACGTAGACAAAGCTATTTCACCTAAAAGAGAGGAACAGAGGCCCGACAGGAACGCCTCGAAAGTGAAAGAAACAAGCAACAGCAAGCGTTTCACGGAACATAACTCAAATCACTCGGCTCGAATAGCCCTGGAGGGACTGCAGCGGAGAGTTTGGCGGAGACTATTCAGCGGTGCCAAGGATCCAAAGTTATTTTCGGAGATGCGAGGCCGCTCAGTGGAGCAGGGCCGGACGGAAGAGGGAAGGGGAGGGGGAGCTGGATGAACTCGATCGAGAGCTCCGGGCAGCGGCTACATTGTAGACAAAGACTGGCCGATGTTTACGATTACAGCGACAACTTCGACGAATACCGTCCTCCTTGTTTGAATATCCTCCCATTCACTGTTGGTCGAAGGCGAACGAACTCGCTCCGTATGGAGAATTTTGAAACATAAAACGTTGATGTATTCACCGAGCTCGCTACATTCAACCGAACCGGAGCCGCGCTTGAACCCTGCTCGGTCTGCTCATCCGTCTCCCGAGTCTATTCGCCCCTTGTCCGCGTGCTTGGTCGTTCGACGATAGAGTTCGCATACCCGCTCCGTGAGTTCGTTCTCTCGAACTTTGATTTGAACCTCGGCGAAACATATGTTCCTCTCGGAATGATCCGAATCAAGTCGTTCCTGATTTCCAAAGAGTTCGGGAGTCCCTTCTTCCAGGTGGAGTTGCACATGATCATGCGTCAAGGTCCTCCTCGATCTCGTCGTGAAGAATCAGATTATTTCCCGGTGCTGCTTCAAGAAAGCCGCTCCACATGTGCACAATACATAGAAGGAACCGGATACGGCTGTCAAATGAATGCCACGAAGGAGTTCTCCGATTTCCCTCGTACAATGTGAGGATTTCGGAAACATCTGTTGCCGAGATCACTGAAAGAATACGGGGAGAGCAGATGGAAGGATGAATGCTCCTGCGGCCACTCCGTAACTAACGAATCAACGATGATACATGACCTCAAGGGAGAGCGGGGCTTTCAGAGTAGCGACAGCCAACTTTTTCCCACGGGTGCACCTTGCCGGTCGACTGGCACGTGTCTCCCAATCCCTATATGATCTGCTCAAAACACCTCCAGCTGTAGGCGGCTTCTATCTCTCTCTCTTTCTCTGTTCCTGTGAAACCGCTTTTCGTTGATTCGGTCGTGCGTTTACTCGTTGCTTGCTCGGTTCTCCGGGGGTCGACTGCGTGGCTGGTTGGTTGAGAGATGGGTTCGAAGAACGCCTGAGGATATGTCATCGCTCTCACCGGACTTGTGGCACGTCCCAAAGTCGATCTCTAAAGTCAAGAGAACAGACATTTTCTTCGAATGTATATTTTACCGATGATTTCTGGACATCGATGGATGAAAGCCTTCCGTCGATTCCATATCGGAAATCACTTCCTTAGCGAAGACATTCATCGGCACCGAACTTGCGAGGGAAACCGAGCTTACTTGGGAAGCTACCGCTCGATCCTTTCAGAGGGATAGAAGGGAATCTCGTTCGCCATCTCTTATTCGACGCTGAGCTCTCCCTCGATCGATGTGTCGTCCCCATCAGCTGAGGAAGTTCCACTTGAAAAGGACCAACGCTAGTCAATGAAGCAAGAATTTTTGCCTTTTGTGTCCATCGAGTTTGGGAAAAGACCAATGAACGAGGCGAGCGAGAGGCGATGGAAGGTTCCCCTGTGTTCCCTTCATTTCCTCCGCTCCGCTCGTCGTTCCCCCCACTGGCCGGACCAGGAAGAAACGAGGCCAGCCAACTGAGTTCGTCTGACTTCACCGCTCTGCTCGTCAATGCCTCCACCGCACTCGCTCGCCACCTAACGAGAATTATACTCTCAAAACGGGAGCACCGTCCCCCGAGGGAAGGGGCTCAGGGAGATACTGTGGTCCGTTCGGCGCTTCCTTCTTCCTCTCGCTGGTGGCTACCGCTCTGAAACTCGCCCGAGAGCAACAGCTGCGATTTCGGCCGAAACGAGAGCTAAAGATCATCTCGATTGTAATGAGTTGCAGTGCAACGAATCTGTCCGCTTCCCGGGGTGTAACAAGCCATTAGTCCTGAGGCGGTGCCCTTGCGAAAAACTCACAACATCTACCATTCATGCACGAAGCTTGCACTCTCTCTCTCTTCCTCTCGCAAACGAGCGAATAAGAAAATACGATTAGGCGCATCATCGATCAATCAATGGCAGAAAAGAATCGCGCGGAAAAGAACTCGAGCAAAAGAGAGCTGTTCCCTCGCTGGAGTCCGTCCGTCTCCAAAAATATCCACGTCCGTCCCTCGATGCTCGCCACTGTCAGTGATTCTTCTTGATCGTGAATCAGCTCGGACACACTTGACTTGGAGCATTCATTGACGGGACAAAAACAAGACTCAGTTCGGATTTCTCGGTGCGCTGGTGTCTTTTACAACCGCTCAGGTTTCCATCGCCATCAGGCAAAAAACCCGAGGGAAACGATACCTGAAATCATTTGAGGAAAAGTCCGTCAAGGCGAATTATAGCTTAAGACGTTGAAACTCCGAGATGGACGATTCCAGCGCGACAGTTGGAAATGGCCCTGGAGAACAAAGAAACGCGATGCTGGGCAACGAGACACCGGGAAGCTGATCCGGCTGATTACGAGTTCCGTTGTATGTCTCCATCGTTCCTTCCCTGCGGCTGCGTCAACAACACGAGAAACTTTTTTACTCGAAGCACTTCTCCACTTCCAGCCTGCAGCCACTGAGTTATGCCTCAGGGTCGGCTGACGGGGACGACTCTTATTCCCCGGCCTGATGCGCGGGACTTTCCAGGGGCAATGGGGAGTGGGGCGGCATTTGCAATTCTTATGGTAGTCCTTTCCCGCAAACAACGTTTTCTCTTGCCATCGCTCTCATTCGCATTCGTTCGCATGGTGCTCGCCGCCGCCGCCACTACTACTTGAACGGAGTAGGGTTTCGTGTGGAGTTGTTTTGCCAACTCCACGTACCGGCTTTGAGCAGGCGGGCAGGGCCTTGTTTTGGAATCAGCTGTGATTCCGGCCAATGCACAGAGACATAAAAAAAAGTTGCGTTCGCCTGCCTTGAATAAGCTACGCGCTGAAACAACGACTTCAGCCACGCAGATACGCCCCTAATACAGCCTGGTTGGTTGGCTGGTTGACTGTCGTCGAGCCGACCGGCCGTATCGTAATCAGCCAAAAAAATCAAGAGAATCTACCGGAGGCCTTGTACGAACGAGATCCGATGACAGAACAGTCACGCAAGCTGTTTTTGCATTTCAAGAAGCGATTGCTTCGGTTCCAACCAAAATTTTCCGATCTGACTCGCTAAGAACCAAACAGTCTTTGCGATGAGGATTCGGGAACAATTTCGGAATCTCCACTGCGTGAATCGTACGGGTTCAACACCACAAGAATCACATCAAGTCGTTGACGGTCCCTATAAATTCTCCACCTGGATGATGATGTACGCTTATGGTAGACCTTTGTGAGGAAGATCACGCAATGAGACAAGACAATAAACGTAACCATAGCCTCGTTCGCTATTCATCCATTCCAGAAAAGGCGGTAGATTGCTCTCCAGCAGTAATCCTCGATGGCGCAATCAAAGCCCAAAGAAACTCAAGGGATCGTTCGAACGTTTTCAAGGAACCGAACGATTGCACACCGCCTCTTTTCTAGATCAAAGGTTTCCTTCGTCTTTCCCCAAGACTCTATCTCCGCACGCGCCCACTGGATCGGTCGGGGTGGATTCCGCTGGCAAGCAGTTTCACGCAAAAACAACAGAAAGGGACCTGTCTACCATCTCGCTCCCTCTCATGCTTGCTTGCAAGCTGGCGGACACACGGACCGACAACCCGACTAGTGGATCACAGTCTCCGGCTGGTTGGCTTCGTTCACCCAACGAAAACATTGCAGTGGCCCCAGGGTCCACAAAACCCCCTATTCCCTGTCGTTGTCTGCGAGATTCCCCTATGAGCTGAGTCAGTGATAATCCCAGGAAAATCGACATTCGATGCGCTTCTGCCTCCGAAGTCCCCCGTGGATTGTTGAATACACTGTCACTGATCCTTCGATTCGGTATGCCAAGCAGGCGGGCGCCGCGCCGTCCCTCTTTCCTTTGGCTCCTCATCGCACTGCTGTCATGATCGCTATCTTTGTCAGCTATGTCCATCAATGGATGACCTCAAAGATGACCCACAGTACTTTGTCGGCTACAGGGTGTTGTGCACTTCACTCTTGATGAGAGAGGAACAAGGAAGGACACCAAGGAGTTCATATCTGGACAAGCCATCGAGACGACTCTGATCAAGAGATTTCTAGCACCTGAGGCGATAGTGGAGAGGAAAGGATCAGGATTTAGAGCTTTCGTGAAATCTTCAGTTCTATAATCTTCACAGGATCGTAACGATCCAGTTCTCCACTACAACATCGAGAGACGATCGACATTTTGAGTTCCTCGTTGGGGATCGAGCTGAAGGCCGAGACTTGACCATTGTAGTCGTTCACGGGCGCTCCCGAAATCACTTAAAGCGACGCCGTCTCACCGTCGAGTCGAACATCAGGGGTTTGAGATAATCTTCGAGTTAGGAATTCATGTCGCGTTCGGGCGCCGCGCTTCGATGAAACGGCACGCAGGCCAACTCAACCAAGTCAAGCCGTCGGATGAACCGACAGAGAGACAGACGGCCGTGTGGCTGCCCCGACTTCTCGGTTGGTGGACTCGCTAGCCGGCCAGCAAGCAATCGGAATAGCACAAAAAGTTAGTCCTCACACACACACTGCAATCGGTAATTACTCGCGAGGTCAACGAGACAGGCAATGCATAAAACGATGGTGCATAACCAACACGAAGCCGTGAGAATAGCGGACACGAGCGACGATTCCGTTGCTCTGTGTTTATAGATGGTATCGAAGCGAGCGATCATAGCTACGTATATGCACGGGTTATCCGATCGAATCGTGCACCGACAGCTAACTCAGCTCAACACCGTCCAATGGAGCCTAACGAGTGAAGTTCGCTTCAAACGGCCGAGATATTTAACGCTATTTTCGAGTCGAAACCGTCATTCGCCAAAGAAGAACATCGTTCTTTGCATGAAATCAAGCGTCAACGGCTTTTATGATAAACTTCTCGATGTTTCCACACAATTCGCCAACATTACTCGACGTTTTTGACATTTCAATTGAGATTTCCATCTTCGACTTCGTCTCTTCTAAATCGAAGGCGTCTCGAAACGCGGCAACACGGTCACCGCAGGTCCACTTGAAGCGCGTGGTAACCGTACCGCTGTGCTGCAATATCAGCAACTCAGGGATCGATCCGATTATTCTCGAAATTAACAAAGATTTCATTGTTCGAGGAGGTCGTGCGACGCAGTAATCCACAACAACAATGGCGAGATTAGAGCGCCAGCCTCCTGGTCGTGCATTTGCCCGATCTATATTTGGATGAATGTCATTGTGTATGTTTGTCCTTTCGTGTCGCAACTTCGCATTGAGCGAATCCATGCTCCCGCTAAATACTTGATTCAATTTGCTTCATTGGATGCCGCCGTCGTTGACGTCGTCGGCGACGTTGGTTCCGTCGTTGTTTCTGCCTGCATTGCTGCTGCTGCAGGAGCTCGCAGTGTTGCGGCAAAACGTTCCGTTGTTCTGCATGATTAGGACATGACTGCCAGTGCTGATGATGAGGAGGACGATGATGAGAAGCGAGCAACTACGGCGGCGTGCGTTCGAGCACCGCACGTCAGAGCTATCAAATGCAGCGGTTTTCTTCCTGAGCGGACGTCCGTTGACCCATCCGTTCACTGCCCTCGCTCGCTCGCTCGCTCGCCAACGCATTCAGCGTTCCAAGTACGGCTATTCCATCATTAGTGGGTTCGCTCAATTTCATCCATTTGCGTCTAGTCTCGTTCCCTCACAATACCAACTGGTCTTGCTCCTCGGTCGACGAAAATGAACGTTTCGCGACTCGAAACGAAGGCCTCCGCTGCTGCAATCTCAACCCAGAACGCTTTTTGGCGCAACTCGTGCACTTTGCGCAAAACCACGGAGCGCCGGCAGTGAAACTCCATCGTTGCCTCCACCGTTTCCCTCTGGATCGTTCTCATCTTAGTTTTGGTTTTGGTGTTTCAAGCAGCAACCTTCCTTGTTTTGTTCCCACGATTTCTCCACCGGTCAGCCGGTAGGGGTCCGAAATTTCGTAGTCGGGGAGCTTGTGTTTTGCTCGAATCCAATTTTCGCATCCGATGTGTTGTAGTTTTTCCAGGAAAGCCGCGCCAGGCCTACGACACATAATGTTCCAGCTTTTGGCCCTACGGTCCCGGAAATATTTCGCGGCTACCACAGCTGGATTTGGTCGAAAACGCCGACCACGTAGCTTGTAACCGCCGTCGTCGTCGTAGTTTTCTCTTTTTTTTTTTTACCTCTTTCGTCGTCCACCATGACTCTCGCCTAAGTCCCGCCACCGTTGAAACCGCAAAGCACGCTTTTATGAACGTTCGACGCCGTTTCAGCATGATTCCATTGCGACAAAATTGATTCTCCAAATGAAATTCGATCGACCGTGTTCTGCAACTTTCTTTCTCATAGCACCGGATCAACGGAGAGTTTTCCATTTTCAACGAATCTCGTTCACTTAGAGCCGTTGGAAAGCTCGTCGACTCCGAATACGGGAACAGTCGCGAGGAACGTGGAGGCGGAAACCGAGTCGAGCTGTCGAACCTGTGGCAGGAAATTCAGAATTCGTCTCGGCTTCCTATTTTAGTTGTTTATTTATTCTCGTTGCCATTTCCGGCTTTGCATTGCAGAATACAATGCAAGGCCCGCGATGCATGAATCCCAAAAAGAGGAGCTCGGGTCCAGACCCGGAGTTCGGCTCCTATCAAAACGGCAGCAGCAGCAGCAGCAGCAGTCGCGCAGGCGCGTGCTCCCATAAAAGGGCATAAGGTTGATTCCTTTCCGATATTTCCATTTCTCCCGACGCGAATTCGTCCTGCACGGGGTTTGAGTCTCTAGCCGTTCAATTCGAATTGTGAATCCTGCAACGTGTAAAGAGAACGTTGCTGCCGCGTGGCGGAATTGAGGCTCTGCAAACGAATGAATCAGCGCCGTTGAAGAGCTCGCCGAGCTGTGGAAAATCAAAAGTCTTGTCCGTGTTGTCGAGATCCATCCAAAGACGTGGCTGGGATCGGACGAAGTCGAAAAGGTAAAAATTTGGTGAAAAGAAGGGACACTGATATTCGGACAAGGGGGAAGTGAGGCTGGGTTTTCCAATGCTAACGGGAAAAGTTCTCGTCGCAGACAAAAGTTTCTCCCCTTCCTGCCTCGAGAGAAGAGCAGGATCTGTCTGTAAGGCCTTTGTATCGACGAAGAAATCATGGATGTCGTTCGCATAGCTCACAAGAGAAACGACGACCGACCGACGCAACGGGATGACCGGAGTCCGAGTATTGGACCCACATCGATGCTCCGCCAGTGACCTATTTCTCAACTCAAACAAAACTCTTGTTGTCCATACAACTCGCCCAACGATAAGCTCATAAACGTATCTTCCTGCAGTTTTCTTTCTTTCAGCCAGTCGGACCCGATGAAACACCGCAGAATTTCGGAGTTCATTCCCTGCTGTTTCACTCTTCGTCCAAAATGAAGAATTCAAAGTCCTCATGTAGCTGAAGTACAAAGCTTCAAAGTTTCGGCCGGCTTCTGATTGCGAAACAAGTTCGTAAATTTGACGAATGGCACCTCAAAGGTCGCTGGAGACAGAAAGGGAAATATCTTAGCGATCAGTGGATAGTCAGCCAGCCACCAACCAACCAACCGACCGAGCGGCGTAGAAGAGGGCACGGGTAAAAAGATAGCCATCTTTAATCAAAAAGTTGAGTTATTCCACCACTTCCTCGCCTATTCGCTAGCCAAGCGTAGTCAATTGATGAGTTCCCATCATTTAGCAGCCGAACCATTTGCTGTCAGATCGACTGCTGCTTCTGCAGCTGTGCTTGCAGCAGTCGCCGTCGACCTCGTCGGAGTATTAGGCGCCGCTGGAGCCGAAGTCGACAAGTTCTTCATTATTTCTCGAAGTCGAAAATCCGCGGGCTTTTCAGCGAAGAGGGGAGGCACGGCTGACTTCTTCCCTGAGATGCTCCGCCAGATATGTCGAGACTTTTCAGTCGGAGCACTGCTAATCGGTGCGTAAAAAACGCGATGAGAAATCTTGACATTTCTTCACGCTTCGGTTTGCGTGCCCTCTTCCTAAATCTCTCCAGGCGTGCGTCTCCGCTTTCAAATTGAATCACCGATAGAGCACGTAGCCGAGTTCTTCCGTCTTATCGTTTCCGTTGAACTAGTTTGCCGAAGGAAGATGGAATACTGTTCGGGGAGGGGGAAAGGGAGACACGGGCGAAGCTGAGAGAGTTTGCTCTTGCGTCGCGATACCGTCGCATCGGTGTTGGTAGACAACGAGAACCGAGACTGTAGGTGACTCGGGGGCGAGAGTCGTTGCGGGTATCGGAGGAGCAGGAGGTGCGAACGGCGGTCTTATCGTTTTTGAATATTGATGGTCGCGAGAAGCAAACAAATAGATCCCTCCTCAAGATGGATGGTGGCGTCCGATAAGGTCATGACCGGACCACGCTCACCGAGAGGGGATGTCGACAGCCAGCAACCAGTGATCGATCTCAATTGGCATCTTAGTATCAGTAGTTTCAATGAAACACTTCACTGAACACCTTTCGGTATACTCCCGAAAGTTCGCCGACGACGCGAAACTCAAATCTTAGAGATCAGAAGTCGAGAGAAGCGATATGAAAAGTGAGAGAGAAAGGGAAAGAAAAAGTGAGAGGAGGAGAATAAGAAGGAGAGAGTGAGATAATGAAAGAGAGGGGGATGCGAGACTGGTAGCTCTGGGAGTCGGAGCGGCCCATCGTGCAGCAGGTGGTGATTTCGCGCGGGAGGACTCTCTTTATTTTCTCTGCTTGTCCTTCTTTTTACTTTCTAAGCTTCAATTCTCTGGATCACACACGGCCTTCCGTGTCGTAAAAAAAGATTGCTTTCTGAGTACAGAGTGACTCAAAGGAAGGAACCTCGGCTCGTATCCAAACCGTTTGTGGCACTGCGAACGCGGAAAACCCTCGCGACCGGTCATTCGTTCGTGGGGTACGGATTCTCTTGGCAATCAGGGACGCCAGAGCTCCAAGGTCCACTGGAATCGGCAGTGGTTGCACCTCGTTTTTCTCTTACCTGCAAGCAGCAAACGGACCGTCGTTAGTGATAATAGACAGTTGGTTCGCATGTTTGAGTTACGAACGTGCAGTTAGAGTTATTGCTGCGGAGGGCGGACGTTCGCCTCGGAAGATAGTAATCAAGTCCAGATGGACAGGTATCTTAATGGATACTGATGGATAATGAGCATTGATGCGTCGTGAGAAATTTCCGCTTCGAATAAGTGGATGCAATCGAACATATCGGATCAATCATGAATCGGTAGGGTCCCCGAACTGGAGGTTGTTTACTCCAGCCATGGAGAATGATCGTCAAAATCGCGTCCGAAGGTCTCACGGTATGAATAGTGTAGATCGCAACCCTTTGTGGCGGCGTAACAAACTCGGATCATTAGCGTGGCAAATTTCGAGTTGTGATTTTTCCCTGATTATTTGTTCCACAACTATCGAACTAATGAATCCGCTGTTGAGCTCGGAAACGATCGGAAGTTGCAGTCGATGAGTCTACGAATAGCTCGAAGCACAAAGCGGGGGGAAGTTGTGTGCCGCTGAAATCAGTCGTCCGATTTTGCGATGTCATCGACATTACAGGCTCGTTTCGTTCTTGCGCTCGAGAGAGTGAGGGAGAAGGAAAAAAAGAGAGAGAGAGAGTTGAGAAATAGGGGCAACGAGAAAGAGAGAGGAAAAGAGGCAAGAGAGAAAAATAGAGAAGAAGTGAGAATGTTTCGAGCATAGCAGAGGAGAATGTGTGACAGGGAAAGAGGGATAAAGCGCGCGAAAAACGGACGAAGTCGAAGCGCTCTACTTTTTTCTAATTTCAGGTCGGTCGATTTGGTTGGTCGATCTGGAATTCGCGCAGTCGCCCCTGTCTCCATGCTCATCTGTTTGTGTCGGGTCAGAAACTCCTCCGGGTTTTTTTGATTCTTATCAGAAGCTGCTCGGGAGAGCTTAGATAGCACAATCAAGTGACACGGTTCCCTGAGCGATGGTGCCACACGCCGCGGCGTGTTGCTTTACTCCTCACCGAGGTTTCCAACTTCACGAAGTCAAATTTGAGTATTCAAATCTAAATTGCCAGTCATGGTCTCGCGGAGTGAGCGAGGTCGACTCAAAGAGAACTTCTATAAATACGAGCAATTCGTAATTGAGTCGAATCTGTCGTTTCCTCGTCGGTCGGACGATTCTGTCACTCTGCCTGATCTGTCGGAAGGTCCGACCACCCGGCTTCTTTTTAGCTTTTCGAAAGATGCTCGGACTCGATCACACAAGCACCCTCAGCCGTGTCATTCACTCTGTGCTGAGAGGCCCCGCCCTTCCACTCACTTGTTCCGCTCATTTCGAGAAAGAACTCTGTTTGATATGATTCACCCTCACGAGTTCCGAACCCGGGTTTTCTGCCAGACACGGGAGCAGAGCAGCACAAACGAGGACAAGCATCAGAACATCAGACACAACCCGCTATCTGATGATTTGGCTTATTGCTGATAATTCGGCTATAACTCCACAGCAAGGCTAAAGCCAGATCAGCAGGTGTATGCACTGTGCTGTCTGAATATGCATGGGTAAATAAACGGACTCGTGGAGCTCGTGAGCTAACTGGGGTCGCCTATCAGATGTCCTCATAAAGTTTCTGCTCCGCACGAATTCCTTGTACACTGCATTCTTACAAACGAAGCGGGAGCTCAGTTGAGTTCACTTCTATTTTCGGGCCGTGTCTCAGATATCTCGACTCCTAACTCGGAGTGCGAGCGAGCGAGCGAGAGAGCGAGCGAATGGTTTCACGGCACTAGGAGAGCTTCATGCGAAGCCGCTTTTACGATCGCATCGATTGTCGTCGTCGTCGAATTCGGTCGTCGCTCGGTACACAGGCACGCCCGGACTGTCACGCAGCAAAACGACACGCGTCACGGAACGGGGCTTACTTAAAACTTTGGTGATTCGGAGAATGGAATGCACATCGCTGCGAAAACTTCTCGCCCCTGCCCTCATCTCACTCTGGAATTGGGCTTTTACAGACCCGACTCGCTCAATGGGCCACGAGGCCCAGCTACTGGGCTCACTGGGTCGGTCGGTTGGTTGGTTTGTTGAAACGCTTACAGAGGGTATTTCATAGGGACGGTGCGGGGCATTGTTACCAAAATAGCGAAACAGCAGCAACTGAAGTAGCAGCGGCGATGGTAGAAGAGCCTTGTTGTCTCTCATTGGGAACAACCAACCAACCAACCGACCGGCGGAGATATCTTGGCCTGACTATGTGTCTCTAAGATGTCAGATCATCCGGAACCTTCGCTCGGAAACATCCGAAACAACCAACAACACACACACAATCAGATAAACAGACGAGACAGCGGACTAAGAGACCGAGCGGCCAAGAAGCTTCCAAAGTGACAAGCGTCGGGTGTACGATGTCACCGGCGAGAATTCACAGAGACGTGGTTTCCTTCGAATGTGAAATTTTCTAATTCCGTGTTCAGGACAATAGATCAAGGTACCTGACATTCGTTAAGAAGGCGTTGAGAAGAAAACGTCGGTTTTGCAGAATGATTTCGGGGGATCTCCACCTTTTTCCCTTGGAGTGATCAGTGTCTTCTCTTGTGTTTCCTCCAGTCTCGTTTGTTTTTCCGTTCTCTCAGATATCCGAGAATAAAGCCGGTCGTATTCAGGACACGTTGTCTCTGTGGTAGACTCATCCATCCAGGGGACGACAAAGAGAAATCATTCTGGAAACATCTCCGACTGCGATCACTTGGGTCAGAAAACGACAACACAACACATAATGTCAGCCTCAGAGTCATGTTTGATGGACGATTGAGGCAGTTGCCAGATTCTGCCTGTCGGTATTTCTCACTGTTTCTACCCCGGGGTCCCATCATTTACTGTGAGCGCCTTGATCTCGAACCCGCTCGTGTTTGCCAATGCTACCGTCGGTGAGATGCCGCTGGTTTTCCACTTCAATGCGTCTATTTTTTCCGTTGAAAAACGATCTCCAAACTCTCGAGTCTTTTGTTCCGGATTCTCAATTCGATGCAAGCGACGCAACTCGTCGCTTCTCTTCGAAGGAATGCCTTCGTCCTTTGTCCCAAAAAAAGATTTCGACCGCGGACCACGAAATTCGTTCCCTGACCGCCCGAGCGAGCGATCCGTGCGTTGCGTGGAGGGCACAACGCCGAATAGACGAAATACGGTTCTGCAGATCGCGTGACGACGGACCTATTTATTCTCCTGACAGGGTTCTGCTCAGACTCCTCCAACGAGCAATACGGAAATTGTGGTGAAACAAAGCATCCGACTTCCGATTCATTCGCCTTCGACCGAGATTTTGTGGAATTCGCCTCTGATGAACTACAGCTTATGGGCGAACGCTGCGGCGCACGAGCAGGACTCCGAGAGAAGGAGGCAGACAGACAGAGAGAGATTTCTCGATTACAACGCGCTTGTCGAAAACATCTCTCTTAGGCACCTCTTCGATCACGGTTGTCACCGCTCATTGTCAGATCATAACTCTCTTCGGGACGGGTCGTACGCCTCTCCGATTAACCTGCGAGCTGTCTTGAAACGCCAACAATGGAATGCGCCAAAAATAGCGATCGGTTAGATTTTCGGCAATTTTCTCGG
This sequence comes from Neoseiulus cucumeris, assembly GCA_021527715.1. NCBI lineage: Eukaryota > Metazoa > Arthropoda > Arachnida > Mesostigmata > Phytoseiidae > Neoseiulus > Neoseiulus cucumeris. The sequence continues at coordinate 29,231 of JAJSRV010000087.1, read as the reverse complement.
ATTCGACGAATGACCTTAATGTGCCCGAACACGTTGTATTCTCGGATTTGGAAATTCACATTTTTGTAATTTGTCACATGGCAATGGTTAGCGGAATACGGGTGGCTATCAAAAGCTTCATAAACATTCTGTTCTGTGCAAACCGTCAGTCTGGGTCTGTTCATTATCTATTTGTCCTAACGAACAATTAAATGTCACCCTTCATTAATCAAGCAGATACTAAACGCAGCGGCCACGGTTGCTTATGGCAAAACTTCGTGATTCTGAGTTTATCTACAGAAGGTTCAGAGGTCGATCGACGAATCAAGAACGGTCTTTGGTGACTCGCGCGAGTTAAGGTCAGCTATCGATTCGTCTTCTCCTGTCGGTTCCGACCGCAGGTTTGTCTGTTCGATTTTTATGTCGTGGAGCTTGAAGACAAATTCTGTTCTCTTCGCGAGTATTTACTGCGTAAACAGCCTGCTGGTCTACCTGTTCGTACAACTAGTTTTTGTGATGTCAACCCATCGCTGACGGAGTTCAGGCAACAGGTCGGGTTTCATCACTCGTCCGTCGGTCGGTCGGTCGGTCGAGTCTGCACTCAACATGAGCCGGCCTCGCTGCCGCCCGCATCTCAACCCAACGATGTTATTCGCGACAAACTCAAAGCTATAGCAGGCCACCCTGCAGCGAGAACGAGACGACGTCGACGACATTTTGATGGTCGTAATGAATCTCAATAAATGACCCGTAGAGTTTTTGCGCAGGAATCAAAACGATTTATCCGTCTCCACTTCGGTTGACCCACTCGCGTTGACAACTCGGACCGTTTTCGCATTTTGTCTCGCTAATAGTTCGGACTCTGCTCATCGGCTACACGAACGCTGCTCCGAAAAGCAAACAGTTGGACTCACTCAGACTCCAACTGTAGCTCAGCGTTCAACCTTCTAAAGCGAGTTTTTGGACGAAAGCCGATTTGGCGGCGAGTGGCCGAGGAAGCGGGAAACGAGCTCGAAAATAGGCAACGCATGTGTGAGCCCCATTCTCAAAGGGAGGCTTTTTCTTTTCTCGGCCCTATGCGTTTCGGTGCGAGAAATGTTTCAAACTGTTTCAAGGTCGACGTCGCGAGAACGCTTGCAATAGATGCGTGGAATCGACTCTAATGTATTTCCGAGAATAGATTCGGTCCGAAATAGATTCAGGTCTCGTTCACGCATTCATAATGCGACAAACCAGATTCCGAAAGTCGGACGCCTGGCTGAGGGATCCGGAATTCGTCTGTCTGTTGATATCCAATCAACTCAAACCGCGATTAGTGGCTTAGTTCGCCAGACGGAGACTTCGCTCAGGAGCAGCTAAAACCCTCACGCTTCCTTTTAGCAACGCCTAATGCAAACGCCTCCCTATGCTGGTGGTGGCTCGCTGCAGAGTGCGTCTTGTTATTTACATTGGACTAAAGCCAAAACCACGTCTTATGCTGACCCCAGAGATTACCCGTTGGAGCCTTTTGGCCTTCTTCAAGGAGATTTAGGAGACGCCGTTGCACCGTAGCGGCGTTCGGGTATTCAGCTAGTCAACGAACCAACGTACCCACGAACGAATCGACCAACCAGCCAGCCAGCCATCTAGGTGCCCATTCAACCAAACAGTCGAGCAGGCTAACCGTCCGCCAGTCAGTCAGTCAGTCAGTCAGTCAGCCTGGAAACCAGTCAGGCAGACGAGCGAGTAAACGAAACGCCATCACCGGAAAAAGAAAAGCAACCCAAGAGCAGTGTTCCACCCGACAACGACGAACTCTGGCCGATCATGGATCTGATCCGCACGATGCAGGCTTCTACCTCAGCGTATCGCATCTTGTACGGATGACTTACAGCAAACAAAACAGATTTCAGGATCCTGAAGTCCATCCTGCCCGAAATCGTTCATTACGGGCTCTTGAAAACTGAGAATTCTCATCGGATTCCCTAGTTTCGTCATCTCACACAACCTCCCGGGCTCTCTTGAACTCTCACAAGACCCGAGATCCAACAGAAAAACTCAAACTTGGTCTTCTTCCCCGCTTCATGGATGCGGGCGCCCGCCGTTGAACTCCGACGACTCCGTTCTACCGAGAGACTGGGTGCAACCGATTCGAAAGAAATTTCGTTTGAGGTTCGCAGTGTTACGAAAGGAGGTATTTGTTGGTTGTTTGCTCGGTGAGCGCGGTCGCTTCGATGCAGAATCGAGTGGCATTCCTGTTCGGGGCCATTTTCGCCGAGGGAGGCTGAAAGTCGTTGAAAAATCGATTCTCCCACAAGCTCGCTCGAGAGAGAGAGAGAGAGAGAGAGATCAATACGTAGACCTGTACTATCGGCGGAAAAACGTGCGAGTCCGACCGCTGCCGCCGCAGCGTACGATCAATATTTCATTTGTTCTCCTCGATCTAGTCGTCCACGCAACGGGGAATTCCTCTTTAGTCCTTCTACCTCTCCGGCCTTCTGACTTGAACTGGGCCTTCGTGTCGGTAAATGACGATCATCTTGTAAGAGTTCGTCCATCCGCGAGAGAACGTTCCATAATTCACCTACACCGCCACTACCCCATACACCTGCCGCAACATCTGCAACTTCATCCTCATCTATGGATGCTGCTACAATCACAGGGTTCGCTGAAATGTTTCACCTGAGCAAGCACTCTCATTACTGCAGTCGGAACGGCAGGTACCTACACCTGCAACTAATATTGCTTCTCACAACTGTATGCAGCTGTTCGTGCAGCTGCCCTAACGATCACGAATGGAGCGATGTCAATACCTGTTGGTTCGATGTCGTGAGATTAATTCACGCAATCCTCGAGGTATTTGCGCCCAAGTGACCTCGAAAATTTCGCGCCGGGTCCTCAAGAGGTACCTGTCTGCACCTGCGTCGCGAGTTTTTTTTAGACCTGCCTATCGTGCATTCATCCGCAGCCCACCCGGAGCTCTCAATGCACGGATCACCGCTGCGTATTTACCTTAGTTGAGCAAATCTCTGATGAGCATCGCGATTCGGGTCAAAATCATCTTCCTCACGATTCTACTTGATTGCTGTTCAGCGGAGGAATCGACGATTTCGGCGATCAAGGCAAAAAACCGGTAGGTTTCGGCGTGAACCCTCCCTGACCACGGAGCTCTGGTGGTCGAGTGGTTGATACACGAATGGCAATCCAATATTCTCAAGCTCTCTCTCGCTCAGCTCTGCTTATGATCTTGCCGGCAATGTTTTTTTCCGTTACTGTAATGGAATTTCGGGCAGCCGGCTTCTCTCTCATTTTTGGTTATGCTCGCTGGAGGCATATTTAGCGGGCAAACGAAGCAGCGGATGGACGAACGAGGGAAGTGACCTTCACCGAGGGAGACGTGGAAACATGAAGAACATAATTAGGGATGGAGAAAGTTGGTGAAAGATAGATGGCTGCAGATGAAGAAAGACAGAAAACGGTCATATGAAGAGAAGAAAAACGGAAAAGCACGCCACACAGACCTGGCAGCTTACGACTACGGCCGACCCCCTGCCTGCCTGCCGAGCCACTCGGCGAGGTTCGATGGCTAGATAATTAACGAAGCGACCGACGTTTTCAACCTCCATCAACCAGCGAGCGAGTGAGCAAGCGGAGGAGCTGGCCAGCGAGCGTGTCATCAAGCTTGTTTCCGAGGGAACGTCAATCAATTGCCTTTGGTGTCAACGGCGACGATGAGAATGACATTAACGTCACCAACAACTACCACCACCGCACACCTCGGCCCGAGTTGACATTTTTTTGGTGATAGACTTAGCGCTAGGTCGTCCGTTGCTTCAAACTTCACCGGCGCGCCACTTGTTTTCTTCATGTTTCGGCATTGCGTCGATGTGTTGGAACGAAAACCTGGAAACCGGAAAAACGGTTCCTGTTCCACGGCGGTGTTCGTTGGCCCTGTCCGGACTTCCTTCCTTCCGGCTGCGCATCAGGACTTCTGTGTTCTATATTTTAGCCTTGTCTCGTTCTTCCTGTCTCCCGTGTTTCTTCGCGTTCGGAGCTGATAGAAGCAGCTCGTTAAAGATTCAAATGTTGACGCTCTATGGGATGCACATCACGTCCTGTTCCCGGGCCGCGGACACCGGCGGCGTTCACGTCGACTAGCCATCGCTCTTCTTCGATTTCCGCGTCTGCTATGGTTCCAGCTCGGCTGTAGATGTTTCAATAGGTGCTTTGATTGGCGTCAAAGTCTACTGCGCTGCAGCCGTCGACCACCGCTGCGGAGCTAAGCCTAGCTTTGACGTTTTTGCAGTCAGGCCGACACGCGGATGGGGAGGGGGCGAAGGCCAAGCGCCGCAACAAAAACGTCACGGCAACAAGTTCCATAAGTACTCTGTCGACCTTGTCCTCATGACTCGCCCCCCCCCCCTCCCCCCTGTTCCCATCATCTTTTCCTACAGCGCCTCTCAAGACGTCCTGCCCCGTTGCAAACTCGGTTTCGTCCTTGAGCGGATTCGGGGGAGAAAGTCTCAAGTCGAGGAACAGTTGCTTGTTCGGTTGCTTGTCGCAAAGAGTTTAGGCGGGGGCGGTGGCGTCGTCGGGGTAATTGTAACGTCAAGCGGCACTCTCGAGCGTCCTTCTGGACTAGACGAAAGAGCAGGGTACAATTTACTCTCTACATCGTAACACCCTTCAGCCGTCGGCTCAGTATTCTTTCCAGGCGCTCTCGTCTCGTCGTCTTGGTTACGTTCTTCGCACTCGCAAAGCTCTTCCGCTCTGGGACGAATGTGACTTCGACTTCTTCACAGTTGGCGGATGAGTGACTAAGGTCCCTCTGCTTCGCATTCTGTGTAATCGCAGGCTGCGACGACAAACATTCGAGAACACGTTCTGCTCATGCGCCCGTAGTTCTGCACAAAAAAACGCTTCAAGGCGAACGAACGACTCGGCGAGCGACGGACGCGCTGTCCTTGACTGCAAACGTTTTTGCGTCTAATTGAAGAACAGGCCTCATCCACGAGAGGCTCAACCGGGGTCCGCCTCCGTGTGACTTGGAATGGGGACGCGGAGGGGGCAGGGGAGAGGAACAAGGAGAATGGAATGGACGAGGATAATGCGGAACATAAACTGGATGAGCTGGAGGACGATGAGCCTGAGCTGAATGAGCCGAAAAAGGAGCCTCGAGTGAACCGAGTTAATAAATGTACCGGAGGAGGTGAAGTGCACTGGCAATTTTAACAAGGTGAGGCGCATATGACGTCCAGCAAATGTTAGACAAGAGGTTTCGGGACCAGAAAGCTGATGCTATTGAATGAATGAGATGTAATCAGGGAGGTCAGACAACCGTTCCGACACCGGCGTCGAGTCTTTTACCTAGAACATGCACTCATGTGGGGTTTATGACCTTCTCGAAGCGAATACTCGTGCTAAACCTTCCTCTAGACATCAGAGTAACAGGCGCGGTAGGCGTTACGTACCGGGAACTTTCTCCTGATGATGAAAATATCACCATTCCGTGACGGAAGAGCTAGGGGAGCAAGGTAAGACGGTCGCCCCATAGAAGGAATGGTTCCCTCGGTTCTATCGCAGGTGAGCGGAACATTCCATAAATAGATTTTTCCCAACGCTTTTTGTTCTTTGAGGAGGGATTCATCTTCATGAGTATTTGTACTCGCGTATTCTCTCGTTGGAAACCGCGAATTCATTCATGGCTCGATCGGTTTTCCGTTTCAATGACGTCATTGCTGCGACTCTCGGTCGGAACACGCGCTCCTCAGAAAGGTTGAATAAGCCTCTGCTACTTAGCGTCCGAGTCGCCGTCGTCGTCATTCGAAACTAAGTCGTCCGCGTAAAGCAGTTGCGGTAAAATCCAAACTGATCCGGCGTACGATGCGGCAATTAGGCCCATCATATTCCTCGCGTAACGAACGAACGGACAGACTTACGGCTCGACCGTTCTTGGGTATGTCCGACGTTACGTCCCACGTGGAGTCGTTTTTGTGTCCTGCCGTCCTTACTAACGATCTAACTCCCATGACACAGACAGGCGCACGCACAAACATATCTGGTTGTTCGCTCCGATACTAAAACAGACACGTCGGAGAAGAACATCGGACGAATGTTTGGACACACGAAAGACATCGGTTCGTTGTCCGAAAGTGACCTCTACTAGACAAGGTCACCGAGCCCACTGGCCTGGATACGCGACTGACGGCGGGAATGGACCCTGGCTCCGATGGAAGGAGACTTTATCTTTGCGGTCAGCGGTTCGTACGCATTTCCTCTTCCCAGCTCTCTTTATTTCCTTTTTTTTCTCATTCTCTCGCGCTTCCATGGCCCCGTTTCTGTTCTACATAACCTCGTCTCTTCAGTGTTTCCCACTTCTTTCGGCATTCTCTCATGGCGGCTGTGTTATACGCTCTTCCACCTTCTCAGAAGGAATTCTAAGCTCGTTCCTGAGTTGGTTCCACCGTCCCATATCGTTCTTCGCCCCCTAACGTTCCTCACTTTGTCCGTCATATGTTTTCTGGCTAGACTAGCACGGAGGACCGAATTCGGTTGTCCCGTACCATAGCGCTAGATGCAGAAGTGGACGCCGCCAACAATGGAACACTGGGCAAGAGCAATGAACGGAAGCTTCCGCCCTGATCGAAGCACATACGGCTTGTCCGCTACTTCGCTCCATAAGCGGATCGACCTGTCTTATTTCACACTCAATCATTCATTAACTTAAGTGGACGGTGCTTCCGGAACCGCGCGCAGACATTCCACAGACGCGAACGCACACACACCCGACAAGCAGAGGAAAGGAAGTCACTCGCTCAGTCAGTCAGTCAGGTGTATGAAATAAATCATCATGATCATCTCGAGTCGGAGGTTCAACGGCACCGCGCGCTCGCCAGTCTCATCCGGCAACCTCGGAGAGCCAAATCTTCAGCAACCACTAAGCATTATACAAACAGAATCTCAACCAAGCAAACCAGCCACCCACCCACCCACCAACCAACCAGACAAACACGGTATCGACGCAGAGAAATCGCAAACAAACAAACAGACAACAAGTCGGAAGGAACAGGTTGTTAGAGGTATGTACCTGCGAAGAACACGATGAAAGTCATCAGCCGAACATCGCCTTTGTTTCCGAGCCGATGTGGTGGTGGCGGTGGCGGCGGCGGCGGTGGTGAATCTGATTACTAAAGGCGAGCTCACAGAGTCAGCAAACTGCTAGAAAGGCACGTCAGAAGAATTTTTTTCGCGGAACAAGCCGCAGAAAAAGCAAACACGAGAGCGAAATCGACGACGACGGCCATCGGAATTAGAAGACCATGCAAGGCAGTTGGTTTCGCTGACTGTACGGAGGAGTCTGGCATCCAGCTCGGGAAGGCGAAGCGAAACCGAAACCAATCCGACTGCTATGCATCGAAAACTAGGCAATGGCAATTACATCGTATCGGTAGCTGACGGAGTCCGACCGACGGAATCGAGTCTGCTTTCCCGCTGTCTACTGACTGAGTCCGATTGCTCGCTGCCACTCAGACCTCAGCGTCTGAATCTTGCGGTCCTCATCGATCCGTCCTTCGGCGGAACAAGCAGTGACGCAGCCAGCGTGGAATAATTTCACAAACAACAGAGAAGAGTCGAGCGATTCCATGACAAGCTCCCGATTTCGCAGTAATGCAATTTTGAATAATTGACGATTAGACGGATCTTCTCCGCTTTGGAAAATTGAGTCCTCGTCCTCCGAAAGAAGGGACGGAGATGAAATGGAACAGAAGGGAATCCTCAGAAGAGTACAGTGAAAAAGACTCGAGCCAAAAACTCGCATGAGATACATGACTGCAGACGGCGACGTCTGCTCGGTGAAAGCTCGATAAATCCTCATTTACACTCGTTGCATTCATCATCAATCTAGTTCCCGGCTCCTCGCCGCTGTCTGGTGTCCTTGTACGTTCATTCTAGCCTTTTTATCTCTTCTCTTCCAGCTCGTGAGCCTAAATTGCCGGAGCAGACTAAGTCTCCCCCGTCTGCTCCCGATCCCCGTCCTCATCTTCTTCCCGAATATTCGTCCTTTTGTATTCTTCCTCATTCCCATTACATCTCCTCGGTACCTACCATTCAGCCTCAACTCTTCTCCTACTCTCTCTCTCTCCCTGGTCCCCCGTTCCTTATTCCTCTCGCCAACTCCCCATATGATTTAATCGTCTCCTTAGTCCTCCTTTTCCTCTTGTTAACTGGATAATCCTCCTCTTTCTCCGCCATCGCCTTTTGTTCCCGATTCTGTTCTCGTATCTCGCGCTTTTCCCCTCGACTCCTCCAAACTGCTGATTTCTCTATTCTTCAATTGGATCCGATCTGACATTCTCCGTTTCTTCTCTGTTCTCCTCTAGTTAACGCTGGGCTCCATCAATTTTTGTCCTCGAGTCTACTTCTTCTACCTCCGGCTCTTCTTCGCATTCGCCCGGCGAACGGTCCCGGTTTTTTGTCTTTCCCTTCCGAGTTCCCTTCCGCTTTTTGTCTCATCCACATCGGCGACCTTCCTTCTTCCTCCATCCATTGAGCGTAGCAGTTGTTTACCGAATCGTTAGCGTCCGGGAAGGCTACCGTCTTTTTCCTCCCGTCCTTCGTCTCATCATAATAAGCTGTTTTCCTCATTTCCCTCTCTTTTCCTTTCATGAGGTCAGCTATCGCGGTTGCACGGACAACAACCTAATCATCAATTTCCACCATAGATCGACAGCCATGTTACACAACTTCTCGATTATCCGAGCCAGACGAATAAGAAATGGAACTCCCGCAAATGGAAGCAAGACCCTCACGACAGCTTGAGGTCGACCCAAGGTCCTCCAGATCTGTGACCAGTAGCCTAAAAACTGTTGCGGATGTGCTTTTTGAGCTTTCCGGTGTCTAAGGTCCACCGAGCTCGATGGATCCCTGACAACTAGATCCGTTCTCGTACGACGGCACCGACCCCGAGACGTCTCCGGTTCGGAAATGTGTAAATGGGGCGACGACGGCCTGGATGATTTCGGCTTTTTTTTATTCAGCGGTGATGTTAAAGCGCGAAAATGGTGATTTATGACCGCTCCAGCAGAGCAACAACGCGGCAAACCACCAATCTTAAACAAAGGCATCCAACATATTGCGTCTAGTCGAGCGGCTCACGGTTCGAAATTTACACAACGCTGTAACGGAACGTTTTGAAGCTCCTCTGCCCCAGTATCCATTATGAGATTCACCCTTGACGTATCTGATTCATTTGTCTTAGGGGGAGCGTCGGTAACGGCAACCTGAAACAACACAAGCCGCTGGGAATACCCTGTGCGCACCGAAAAGCGCAAATTGATCCGTCCATCAATCAATCAACAGATCAATCACGCGTTCGTTCGCTCCATCTATTCATGCGTTTATTTGCTCGCTCGCTCATTCATCCTTCCATCTTTCATCAATTCCGATCCATTGGCAAGTTTACCATTTATCGTGGATTTTGACGGTTCCTCGGCTTCGTTCCCGATCCTCTCCTCATCAAACTTCTAAAGGCCAAAGAGTGAGTCAATTAACGAAAGTTTGCTTCCGGACATGATTCCGCCGCGGTCAATTATTCATGGCAGAAGAGATGCAAGCAAGCTTTATGCAAAAGCCTCAAGATCGCTGGAACCGGAGCAGCGATGAGCAACGTTACTCGAGGAGATCTGATGGTGTACCGAAGATGGTACGAATCACTGCTGTGTGGAGCTTTGATGACCGTGAAAGATTGGACGAGCACTCAGAGCACAATGGAAGCAAACCTCACACAAAGCCGACACTCGACCCTCCACGAAGTCGCACAAAGACAGAAATCGATAAACAAGGCGCTGTCGCTTTCAGGGCGAATGGAAGTATTCCATGAAAGAACTCCAACTCTGTGTCGCCTGAGCAACTCGTGGTTTCCGATTCTCGTTCGAATCCCGAAAATTAAAACTCCGAGGAGAGAAAATATCATTTCATCAAATCAAAAAAGTGTGTGACGAGAACACGAGCACGGGCCGTAGGGCTTAGACCTTATTTCGCTCATTGATTCACGGGCGAAGCACTCGAAGTTTGAAGAGTCCGCCAATTTCGTTGAGCGAAATCGATGATGATCCTGACGTAACAAGATTACGACGAGAGAGAGAGAGAGAGAGGAGGCGGTGCGACTCCCCCCCGTGCCTCTTTTCGACGTTCATCCATTAAGGTGGCAAGAGATAGAGGGTTTTCTTTCCAGTTTGTCGTCATCGCCAAGGATACCCACCTATTGGAGGGAATTCGAACGAAGAAGGAAACATTCGGAGTCGCTTCAGCATAAGAGCGTCGTCGCTAAGTAGATTGCGTCGCAAGCCCGAAGTAGGTCAAGAAGCTGGTCGTACACTCGCTGTATGTGTCGTTGTCGTCATTGTCTTCCGCTCACTGATAGAATTAACACCTTGACTCCTGATGGCCCATTTACTGTTGCTCGGATGTCGTCTCCGAGATCCGTGACTCGGATTCCCCCTACTTCGCCGCTTGGGTGCTGGAAGCCACTACATATAGCCCGAGTATCGACTCCGGGAGACGAAAGGAGCACTAGAACACCGAGAGCCGCATCAGAGCTCGGTTCGTCCACGCTGGCTGTCGGGCTGATGCGCGCGCCCACGCTGCGTCATTTGCCTTTCTGTCCGCATTCTTCCGACGTCTCTCCTGCTGCTTTCTGTTTCGGTCCTGTCTTCCCGAGTTTTTTTCCCAATCGGCAAAGCAACAGTCAGCGAGACTCCTGATGAGGCGGCATCGGCGAGGTCCTCTTAGACAACGACGACGTCGGACCCTGATGTCGCCGTTGTCGTGGTTATCATCGTCATCGCCGTTGGTGCAGCTCGTCAACGTCGGTCGTTTAACAAGCGCACACTCAGCGGCGGCGAGGACGTATTGTACAAGGAGTTCATGGCCTGGATCCCCTTCCCTCCCTCCCTCCCTCACCAGCAGCACCGTTTTCTCTTGTTGTTCTCCGGTTTCAAGAATCATTCATTCAGGAGATCGCGCACGAGGCAGACGATCCAACTCAAGCTACATGCAGCGCACGATGCGAAACAGAGTTCTGTGTGCTCGCGAATTGCATCCGGATCCTCATTGAATCGAATGAAACTGCACGTTTCTGTCATGGCCCAAGTTTCGTCGATTGCGTAGAACCAGTATTCACCGCTTGACCGTGATTGTCCAAGGAATGGCGACAGCATGACCTTTGTTACCCATTGCGACATATGTGAGGACTTGTTTGGGCATGTTTCCGAAAGGAACCCCCAAGGAAGTCCCCGCGGAAAGTATAAGGGAATTGAGTTTAAGGTCAAAGAGTAGTTAAGTCCTGTGGGGGGAGAATCTTTCCGCAATCCTGAAGTGGCTCTTGTCGACGAGGGCTCCCCCATTCGTGTCTCTCTTCTTCGATGGTTTACGCCTTAGTTTATGTTGACGACGTTTTCGTCTTCGAGGCTGCGAGGAGTGCATTGTAGAGGGGAGAAACGAATCGGACCGTGGGTATCTTCGGGGAGTTCGAGGGCTTGACACAGGCTGAGCTGGAAAACACGACCGGGGCTGATGTAAAATTCCATCAGAACATGTCAGAAGGGATCCCGAAAGTGCAATGCTCGCCGTCAGCCTCAGGAGTCGACACTCTGAATCTTTCTCGCCGACCGAAGCACAGCGAGCGTTGGAACGCAAGCCAGACGGCTTTCACGCGAGCAGAGGATCAGCGCCGACCAACTGTAATCCTCTCTGCTTCAAAAGATCCAGAAATGGAAGCTGCGAGAATCACTAAACAAGAAAGAACCTCCTCCTAGAATAAGAAAAAGAGATATGAACGATCATAGAACTAGATTTCCTGCTCTCAGAGATCCAGACGGGGAAGCGAACCAGGTCGCCGCAGGAATGACCGCCGAAGTTCCCATGACGGAGAGTAGCCCGATCCGCACAGATTGTCGACTCGAGTTCGTCGATCCGTCCATCAGATGCCCGCACGTCTATCGGTTTGTCAGACGGTCTTGCTGTTGCCGGAGAACTTCTTGTGAGGCAAGAAGTCATATGGAAGTCGTCGATGCTATCTGTCATCGCATGGCCAGCAACGCAGGCAGGCGCGTCTCGAAGTTTGACCTGCCCGTCCACGCGCGAGACATATCAGGAGGTTGCTGACAGTTTTGGCATCCTACAACCACACATACACACATCGCTCGATTGAACCGCTTGGCATACCCATCGTGATATGGACTTTAGACCAATGACCGGCGGGCTGTGTTGCATGACGTGATTCCCAGTGCACCTCCACAGCTTCGCTTCCCCGGATTTCGCCTGAAATACTGCATCTCAACGTGGAGCTTTGGAACCAAACGACGGTGGGGACCTTGGAAGCGCGGTCAAAGTAGACCACAGTGGAGCGAAGTGTCAGAAACAGGAGGAAACGCAGAGGTTGATGAAGAAGAGCAGGAGCTAGCTCGAGGGCCGGCCGGCCGTACGGTCGTCCAACCGGGCAACTCGACTCCCGGAAGGCCGCGTCTTGTCAGTTCCTCGTCATGGACAAAGAGCAGCGCAATTTGTCCATCTCTTGCCACCTTTCCTCTTGCTCCTCAGTCAGCTCCCAGAAGGGCGTTCTTTGAAAAATGAAGTTTCTCTCACCCGTCTAGTCCTCCATTCGTCCGGACTCTTGTTCACCAGCCGGACGAACGACCACGTCCACCGTGTTTGGAGAACGCAAGGGAAGGGAGGACTTGAATTTTGACGTCTCGATTCCCGAAACAGAAGAAGGTCCGATTCAGGACTCATGAAATGTTTTCGGGTTCTCTTTCCTCGTCGGAGGAAGCTTCACCGAATTCGAACTTTGCGAGTTCCGATAGAATGTTCCGAGGTCCAGTGGTTGTAGGCGCTTCAATATTCTAATGCATGCAGGGTCAGCGATGAAGCGGCGATCATGATCTTTGTCACGGGCGGGCCAAAACGTTTTGATTTCAATGTTTCATATTTATGGGGTCGTACGCTGCGAGAAATTCCAAAAAATTCCCGGGGGACGCATCTGGAGTCATTCGATCTACCCGTTCATTTTATTCACTGCACGGACTTCACTCGGCTTAAAGACGTGGTAAGCAACCTGGCGCGGTGAAGCCCACCAACCGACGTGGCTGGCTGGCTGGCAGGCAGGCAAGCGAACACCAACTGAATCTCGGCTATGAACGACGACTCCTCCCACCGACCGAATCCTGTCCGCATCCTGCCTCGTCTTCCGCTGACCTCCTGCCGACCGAACCTCCTCAAATATGCGCGACTTCTGTTCCCTCATCCCTCAGAGCCTCTGATGATCCCATGAAGTGTATCGTAAGAACCGTCCACCTACCAACAGTAGAAGCAATCTCTCCCAGCCACCGCGCCGGCCGTATCCGACTATTAGTCGAGGGGTAGCTCGGTCCTGTAGGGAGTGTGCCTATCGTGTCCTGCGAGTTCCAGGTGTTGTTAACGCCTGGTGGATAGAAAAGTGCGGTCTGTGCCAGGGGACCGAGGGGCATTATCGAACCGGAAACCATGCAGCAGAGCCATATCGTTATGAACGATGTCTTCATCAGTCAAGTAAACGCTTCCTTACTTCCGAGATTAGGTTGTAGTCATCGTTGCCGTTGTTGTTGTTGTTATAACACGGGCGGAACAGCCGGTCGGCGGAACTGCGCGAATCACTGCCGTGCCGTCTCCGACCGCCATGACCACTATCGCCACCCCACCTCGGTCAGCCTAACGTCCCGGGAAAAAGGCAATAAAGCCACAAACCATCGCAGCCGAACACCTCTGGAGGAAGTCCGACGGATAGATTGATGGATAGGTGCGGAGATTAATGGCCGAGGAGAATGATTGTGAGTCGATGTAGTGTTTAGCACAACAGAGTGTGATCGGGCTTTTCGGGTGGAAAACGAACGAAAATAGTGGCGAAGGAAACAAGGGCGCACTTCTCGACTGTGGAGTATCCCCATTCTCAAAAAGTCGGGAATTTCTGCAATAAAACATGACGGCATCCTTCAAGAGTTCAACAAACGAGAAGTTGGAGTTCGCTTTGAACGAGAGGCTTCCGAGAAATGAGCGAGAATTCCGACTGCTCGAAGAGTTCAAGAGAGGAAATTGAAGAGCTGGTGCGTAGCGACTGCGATGCCGAAAGGGGAGTAGGGGCAGCAGAACGTCGGGCCGCCAGCAGTCTGGCCGGCCGTTTGCTGAGATCAAGCTTTATCAGCACCTGAATAAGCTGATATTGCATAGCAGCAGACGTTCTCTTATGGCTCCTATGTGGAGCCATATATATCAACGGTACACACGACCACTGTGAGCCAGCGAGCCGGTTAGTCGGGCGGTTCGCGCACGCGGCTGAATTGACCGGTGGCCAAGAGGAGGACCGAGTGAGCCGCCGCTATATAAGCCACCGCGTCAAAGGAGTTACGTGAGAGCTGAAGAATATGGCCAAGTTATGCGTCCTGGGGTAACAACCAGGAGTATATCAGTCGCCACCGCTGCTGCTGCTGCAAGGAAAAAGACTCAGTGCCGCCGACGGCCGTGGGGTTATGACCACCCTTGGCAGTCTCCACCGCCGTCGCCGCCACCACCCAACTACCTACCGGTTCACTGCGCGAGTAGAATTGAGTAATAAAACGTCTATTCTATGCCAGGACGACATTATGATTACATGGTAACCGCTGATTATAGATCGTCGACCTCTTTTGTTGTGATCGAGTCGAGCGAGGCATGCCTCGTCAGTGTCAAAACGAGAAGATGACGATGCGACATCTCGACAGACGATCCGAGGCCCCTCACCGACTCATGGACTCGACGACACCTCGTGCACGAGAACGGCTGGAAAAGAGGTCCTCGAAAGCGCGTTCCGCCGATCGAACGTCTTCGGTGGAGCAAGAACAGAGAAAAAAAAAACCAATCAATACATCACGCTGCCCGGTCGTGCTTGCAAAAAGGTAGAAAACGATTTTTTGACGCTCGCAAACGTTTCGGAAAACGCTCCAGCTCATTGGATTCCGGTGGAATTCCTTCCAGATATTTCTTCTTCGGTCGCGCTTGCGGAGCCGCCCGGGAAAAGGCCGAGCACCGCGGCAGTGACGGATAAGCGTTGAAAGCATAAAACTTGATGGATATCGACTCGGTCGACATTTTTGCGAATTCCGGTGGCGGTTGCTCTCGATATTTGGTTCGCCACCCCACAAACTCTCTCTCTCTACTCCGAACAGTCCCGCATTCGAAGGTTTTCCGTTCGCGAATTTGTCCTCGGGCTTGTAGCCGTCAGCCCTTTCTCGGGGTCCCAGCCCCGAACAAAAGAAGAGGCTCCAAACGGGGTAACGCGAACACCGCGTTGACCGATAGTTGGTAGCTGGTCTACCATTATTTTCACATCACCAACGCCCACCTATGCAGCTGGAGACAGAACTCGACGAGAAAAAAAGTTCCACTCAGCGACGAGTGCCACCAAGCTGGCGACTCCTTTCAAATTGTTCTCCTTGAGACCCTTGATATCCCCAATTATGTCTCACACTCTACCTGGGCCCTTCTTGAACTGAACTGCTGAGAAATCCTCGCACCCGGCTTCCGAGCTCCTCAACTGGGTCAAAACTTTCGAATTCTCCCACATCCACCAGATCTACGGCACGCGCCCCTACACCGACGATTGTTCTCTGGAAAACGAGCGGACTCGTTATCCATTCGGCCAGATCAGCTGATCGCGAGCTCCTTAGGATCCACTCGGGACCTGCAAAGCTCCTGATTCGGACTCACCGACTTGCCGGATGAAATGTATTAGAAACTCGCGCCGCGCCATATGCACGCTTTGCAGGAGTTCCGGCGGAGCGTAATCAGTAAATAAAAGCCGTGATGCGGCACGTTAGACTGGGAGTGTTAACACTAAATCGATGGAAAGCAATTACTTGCTGCCTGGCCAGAGCAAGAAAAGAGGAAAAGAGCTTCGGAAAATCGCGCAAAATCGAGAAGGGAAGGAATCGGGTGAGGCACGGAGAGCAGCGAACGAAACGGCACCGCGACTACTCTGTCGATATCTCCGCGTGTTCCTCGAGGATAATTACCAAGAGACGTCACACGCAAGCCAGCCGAACAAGGGAACGTGTTCGCTCAAAGGCTGAAAGTGGTGGTGGCCCAGGACGCTACCGCAGCGGAGCGGTCGGACGATTTCCAGCCTTCAAATTATTCTCCCTCCTTCCCATGTCACTCCCAACCACCTTTCCATTTCCGGAAAACGATCGGCGGAGTCTCCGTTCGAAGCTTTCTCTCCTCTCGAAGGAGTGGCGTCGCTCGGCCCGTTTCGTCGAATTTTTCGAGATTATTCCGAGTTACCTCGGGACACGACCGTTTCTTCGAGTTCCGTTGTTCTCCCTCGAAAATTTTCCGGGTTTTCAACGACCCCGCCCGAAAACGGTTGTGCCGCGTCCGACACATCTTCTGCCTACGTCCGAAAACCGCTCGGTGTTATGGTCGCTTTAGACGTGTGGACGCTGGCTGGCAGGGAGAGAACGACGACGGCTACCCACTTCGAGCCATGAATTGCCTTAGTAGGGCTCTTGAGCACAAGCGCACGTCCTCTGGTCGTCCCCGCTCGCCGCCTCCGCCGCCGTCGGTCCGAACACTACAGCGGGCTACGACTACAAGATACTCGAGCTCGGCCGCGGACACTAACACCGCGATCTAACAACAAACCATTTCTCGGACCATGTCTCTCAAGCTACTCCGCTTCCATCCTTCTATGTCATCATCCTTGAGCGCGCAGAGTTCATCCCACAGTGTTCAAGGTCGTTCATTTCAGAGGTCTCTCCGAGGACATCGCTCCTCGAACACATGATTAGAAACGAATAATGACTGAATGAGTGGATATTGGCAGAGGGCAGAGGAGAGCGCGCTTTGGATTCAAATTCAGGCAGCTGCCCGGCGTAATTGGAAGACGAAATTCAAATATTCGTAATAAGATGAAGACCAAAATTAGTTTCCTCCATCGGGCTGATCTCTGACCTGTCCGTCGAACAACCGAGTCAACGTTCCAGTGTGCATGACTAAGGACTCATCTCTTTCTTGACAAACCCGTCCCGGAAGGAGCAGCACGAACTCCTGGGTACGACTCCTTTCGTCGGAAGTGCTCGACAGCGGCTGACTGTCAAACCAGCCCCACCTTGCCCCAGCCTTGGGGATCGGGAGAGGAGGAGGCGTCGTCGTCGTCGTTTGTTTATTCGACTTATTGAATCTAAAACAATAGCTTCGTGTGTTCTCATACCTATCGCTCTGTTTTTCCTCTCCTGAATGTCAGTCGGGACTTGTTTCCATTCGCCGTCGAATCGTCCACCACCTCCAACTACTACTCCTGCTGCTCCTGACTCCTGGACCGGTTGGCTGATCGGTCGGCCAGGTCTCCTCGCTGCTCGCCTGGCTGACTGACAATAAAGCGCACAAATGGAAGGGAATCCAAAATGTCAGATTTTACGAGTGTGTCCCGTTTCGTTCGGGCCTTGCCGTCGGCAGCGAACCCGTTCGAACAAAGCGACCTCTTCGAATGTTCGACGAGAATGGTGTATATTTGCTCTTCAGAACAAAATAGGCGACTTGAGCAATTTTTTTTTATTGTTTCAACTTCTCTCGACTCCTGGCTGGCGTACGAAGCGGAGGAACGATCGAACAGGCAGCCAGGCGAGCAGTGTTTCCAACCGGTCGGAGCGGAGCTTCCATTGAAACGTCGCAGCTGTTGACTATGGCAAGGACCGAGTGGCATCGAAGACAGATGTGTTGTACGTACCTGAAAATAAAGAACGAACCCTGAGTTAGCGTCTGGGGACTCCAATGAAACTCGAATCTTGTCTTTGACTCCTTTCCCGAATTCAGGGAGAGATTTTCCGATGTTCGATCCACCTACTCGGTCTCAGTTCTATATTTTTTTTTTCTCTCTCTCACATGCGGATACTTTTCTTCTCTCCTTGTAGTGCTCTGTCAGAGTCTCGCCTTCCACCCACGTAATCCGAGTCTTTGGCATCCTCGAAAGAGTTGATTCTGAAGGCAGATCGCTGTTAATAGCATTCTCGTGTACAGCAGCTGCTCTCCTATCTCCTCTTTGTTCCCAGGTAGTAGCCTCCAACACTCGCGGCTTGTCTCTCGCTCGTGAGTGCCACAGGGTATATCTTGGCCGCCAACATTTGCTCCAGCATCCAAAGAGGAGAAATTCGTTGGAGAACGCTCCAAAGAGAAGTGAGATATAGGACCAAGTGGGCTAATAGAGTTTTCAAGCAAAAAAAAAAGGCAGTTCTCCGAGCAACGAAACCAAACTGCAGAAGCCGACTGACGGTAGATCGCCGAATCACCCGACCGATCCTGCAGCGGCAGCAGCAGCAGCGGGGGCAATAGCTCCGACGAGCCGACCAACTAGCCCGGTCCAAATAAAGACCCAGAAGAAGGTCAGAAGTCGATTTCAACTCCAATTACTGCCGAGCGCTGTTATCGTCGAGAGCTTTAAACGTGGTCTCTCGAGACGACCGACGTTGCAGAGGAGCCGAGTGTGCCTGGCTGTGTGAGCCAGAGCCCGAGTTAGCGTTCCTTATTGCTATGAGGCCATCACCTCAAAACCCACTTCTGCCCCGTCAAACAAAACTGTCCTGATCGAAAATTTTCTTCACTTCGGTCGATGTCCCGAATGAACTCCGAAACGAAGTCTTCTGTCTCGAGTAACGAACTCTTGGGATGTTCACCAATGGGACGGAAAGGTCCTATTCCGAACTGGATTTCGAAGCTGAACTCAATGACTCGAGTGTTTCCGCATGCGAGCCGCCTCGATTTCTTCCCGGGCTAGTTTGCTTCACTGACATGAGTTCAGTATTTCTGATACATGAACAAAGCAGATGCGTCAGCTGATAGAGGTCGTGTCGGTGATATTAGCTTCAATGAGAATTTTGGGTGTGAGCCAGGCGTGGTATCATGTGTATGCGAGCCTTGCCACTCCGTTGGTCAGTTAACCAACGGAAGAAAGAGATAGATTGCGACTGAGGAACGACGACGACACTAACCAAAATAGAAGCCCTATGAATAGTTGATTAACCTGGAGCCTGCCTGCCTGCTCACCGGATCGGTCAGGCCACCACCCTCGCCGATCACGGCGACAGTGTAAACTGCATGCATCGAGCTCCATCTCGCTCACACACGAGCTTGTCCGTCTCCCTGGCTGGCAGTCGGTGTGCTCGTATGAAGTTTCTGCATGGCGACTACAGAGCGTGTGCTCACTCAGCTGCTTGCTGTTGGTGGCCAGGACGAATAGTTAGTTCGTATAAGTCATCCGAAACTCACGCTTGCATGCTCTGCAAGCGTCATTACGCAGCAGATAACGTCACCGCAACAGCTAGGCGACAGAGCGCCCCGATAGAGTCATCACGCACTCGCATTGTACGGACGGCTGGAAGAATAGAGGAAACTGTCCGCCGTTCAATCTATTCCAGCTTTTCGGGGTCGTCAGCCCGAATATAAGTGATTCAAGGTGGGAACGGGTCTCGGAAAATGTCAATCACCGCCAACCTGGACTCGAATGCTGGTTCATCTTCCGCGAACCCCGAATCGATAAAGTTTCGAAGTATCCCATTTCTTGCTCAAACGGCACTCGAGGTCTCGTCTGATGGGGAATGTCACAGAACACCGAAAGAGAAGCCATGGAACGCGAGGGAACTCCGAGCTCCCGGAAGGTTAGGGGAAATAACTCCGGGAAAGGAGAGATATCCAGAAGTGGATATGATATCTTACGAAATATACGGAGCATCAACGATTCGTCGATCCGTGTTGCTTGAGTGTGACTATAAACGTCGTCCTAGTCGTGTTAGATCCGATCGTCGCGTCGCGAGCAACGCATAAAATCTCGTTCGATCATGTTTTTCCTCGATCAGGCGTGTCTATCACATCCCGCATTTGCATGTAGTTAGATCCGCAGAGGAAAGAGTTGCGGGGAAAGCCGCCGCATCACCGAATCAATTCAGCCGCAAACGTTGTCGGACAAAACAGCGTTCCAAGTGTGTATTATACTAGATGCCTGTCTGCCTACGCGACGATCCAAGGAATCGACGACTACGACGACGCTGTATGAAGATCTCCGTCGTCGGTCGGTGTAGACATTTTTTCTTCCGCTGCCGTTCCTCGCGAATACGTGGACAAGTTGAGCGAGCAGAGAGACGAGAATAAGGCTATTGACAGTTTGGTAAACATTTTGGTGGTTTCTCTGGTCCTCCAGGACACGGAAAACTTGGTCGCGGAAAACGCGCGAGAGGAAGACAGGAGAGAAAAAGCGAAGGAAAAGTTTGGCATCCTCTGCAAGTGCTCGATAGGGAATGCGAGGACACAGCTGCAAGAATTTTCAATACCGAGGCGGCGCCAACTATCGTCTTTGCGAGGGTGTTTTTTTTCTCTCGAACGATGTCTTCTACGGACTCTACGCGAAGTAGAACACGAGTAGGCAAAGTTGTGCAAGTTGGGGCAAAGTGGGAGCGATAAAGGAATAGAGGCGATGGAGGAGGAGGTCGAGGCTGGCGAGAAGTTTCGGGGTGCAAATAAAATTCATATATTTCCCACTTGGAATGTCGGAATTACTCCAAGCTTCGTCCGTTGTCTGACGATGTTATCTCTATTCAACCGGCCGGGTAGCATTCGAGGACGAGATCGAGACAGACAGACAGACAGACAGGGGGCAGACGCGGAATTCCTTCCATTGATTCAATACCATTCTCATATTAGCAATTTTTTTTCTCTCTGTTCCGTTTCGGGAAATATGAAGACCTTGGCGTCGATCACCGTTTTGCAGCTCGAGCCCGAGTACCCCGTCGGGTGTCCAGTTTCATCGAATCATCTCATTTCTGTCATATGCTACACGTCCCATGAGCGGGGCTCCTCCTCTCCGCCCTCCTTTCTTTCGAATTTCGAAATCGTTCCCGCGTCCCGACGAGAAAGGCGAAGGAACGCGGAATGATTTCGAAATGCGTCGGAATATTCACATCCCCAATGATCATTCCGATCAAAAATCACATGATGATCGATGTAGTGTTCTGTAAAATTCAAATTTCCATCCATCAAGAGCCTCGAGAGCGGATTTGGCTACGACTGACGGTGCAACGAAGTTTCGATTCACCACTTTCAGGGTCCCCTGATTTCGGCTCCACTATACTCCCTCTCTTGATCTCCTGATCCTCTCTTTTGCTTCGTGCAAGTCTCGCGAAACTCCCCGTTTGCCCCAATGTCGTGCCCCCGATGGCCCAGAAGGATGATTTGCATTTAATGAACGCCACCCGCCAGGAAAGCCAGCCCAACGACTTGCTATGGGCGCTCCAATACCTGCTGGAGTTAGCTTGAGTAATGGCAAAATAATCGAGTTTCACAAAATCATTCCGGCAACAGAGCGCTTCGACAACACTTCCGCAGTCCATCTAGTCGCGACGACGCGACGCTACCGAGAATCTGATGATCTGGCTGAAAGCGTTGCCACCGTCGCGTCGTTGTTCTCGGCTCTCAGTTCGCATTTCGAGGTCGTGTGGATCTGATGTTCGCGGAACGAAGCGGAACTGCTGCACTGGAGCGAACGGTGCAAACAGATGCGACCAAATGCGACCCTCCCGAAGCCAGACGTGGATTCGCAGACGACCAGATTCCGAACGACGGGATCAGATGGCCGGGTTGTTCGGTACTGAGTGAGCGCAAAGCAGATTCGGGATCTGGATCTGAGACAGCGGAGCATGCTGCTCGTAATGAGCGTCCCGGAGGGGTCGCCAAACGTAGCGAGCGAGCGAGCGAGCGAGCGAGCGACCAACCAACCAAGCAGCCAGCCAGGAAGGCGTCTGTTAGTGGAATTTTGGAGAATTCTGAGGGACATTCCATTATCTTTGTCAAGCCATCCGAAACGAACAATGAATGATGATGATGGACTCCCCATGGTCCATCTGATCGGATCGCTAAAAAACGCCATACTCGGAATTCCATTAAGTTTCAATTACGCTATACAGCGACGAAACATATAATAACGAACGTCTGCACAGGGTGCTCGTTCTCGGTGTGGCCGAGGGATTTTTGTTCAGGAGTTCGCAGCGGGTCCGCTTTCTATCCGGAGAGTGACGGCCGAATTCCTCGGGATCCTCCGCTGACTCCGAGTAAGTGAGCAGGAGAGATTCAAGGAACGAGACGACGGCGGCGGCGGCGGCGGCGGTTTCGAACAATCCATCTTTCACCGTGGAATTGAATACTCTTTAACAAACTAATTATGGCTGGGGCCCCATTCCTCAATCTTTTGGCACTTGTGCTCCTCCCCCCTCCCCAGCTTCATCGGATGTCTCGCCTCGTTCTCCTGTACCCCTGGTATATGTAGGTTGCCTTTTCCCTCGGTCCGTGCGTCCAGCTGAATGACGGTTTGCGAACCTGCGCAGCTTTCTACGTCATTAGTTCCGTGGATCGTCGGTGGTCCGATCCGGAGTCGTGGACTCGAGTTTCCCACCGATTGCCTTGGACTAACAGATCCTGATTGATAAGGAAAAAAGGATGTCCACTCGATTGAAGTACATGTCGTCGAGTTTCGGGGGTTTCCGTGTTTAAAATGAAGCAATCAGAGACATCGTCCGGAACAAGCTCCCGGAACGATTGGCTTTCACAGCCACGTCAACAACTCTGTTCTCTCTGTTGAGAATTGCCAGTTGCTCCGAGGAGACGCTCCTGGAATTCAGATGCCAGGAGCACAATGGCTCCACAAACTAACAAAACTAACTGCGGACAGTGTTCATGAGTTTTGTGCAGTTTTCTATTGTCATGGACTCGGCCGAGTTTTGGGAGTTGCTCGAAGCAGGCCTACCAGGCGCTAGATTGCAACAAAACTGAAAGGCGTGGTGAAGGCGTTTCAATGTGGGGAATTTGATTTGGCCGACGTCAATCTCGGAATTCAGCTTCGCAACGAAGCCTCGTTCCGGCGTTTGAGCACTTTGTTTCTACCGAGAAGTTCAGAGAACCCTTTCGGTCTTCGAAACACCCGAGTCGATAGTTAAAATCTAATGAGAATAATTTCGTCTACTGATTTTAAAGGCAATGAACGGTCTCGGAGTCGTCCTGTGGGACAGAGGGCGTCCAAGAATCGTAAAAGTATCGTCTATTAAAATTGGAAAGGAATGAAGCTCCAACGCCGCCGTCGATAGTGTAACTGAGCGAATGCTCGGGGGACGGGGACAGGAGGCAATATCGCTGCCGCTACTGCTATTGCCACTGTCGTCGTTGACGTCGACGTCATCGTCGTTCAATTCCGAGCCCAGCTCGTTAGAACTCATGGCTGGAAGAGGAGCAATCACGAACGGGGAGATTCGAAATTACCCCATAAAGTCTCGGGTCGAATAGGTCTCCTCTCCCTGTTCGTTGTCGTGTCGAGGAGAAAGCCGCTTTCAGAGGACAAAACAGACATCGGATGAAGCAGCCAGCTCGACGAAGATCTGGCCGGGCTCCTTTTCACTGCCAGCTCGCTCGTTGCCATCAAACGAATCAGTGATTGAAAGAATTTGTCAGTTTCTCGCCGCCCGCGCCGATGGCGAGGGGCGCACTCTCTGTATTTATCTTGTCGCGGGGTGCATACCATCGAGCCGCTGCCACCGCCGGGATTAGAATAGATTTGTAGGGTGACTGACTGCCATCGCATTTGGCATTGTCGTTGTCGCTAAAGTGTGCCCTCCCCTCCCTTATTCGTCTCCGTCCCCTTCTTACATTCTCAACTTACCCCTTGGTTCTTTCTCTCGTGCGGAAGGTAAAAAAAAGAGCCCGGACCGATGGAGCAGACTGCGGTCATGCACGGAACTTGTTTCGCAATCGGATGCCGTAGTCGTTCAGACGAATTTCATGACGAATTCGATTCTTTCCGATTCCTCACGGTTGAAACATTGTTCGCTCGATTTCAGAGTCAGATGAGCGTCGTTCCCTCAGCCAGAGAGTATGATGGAAAGTAGTAAGGCAGTAACCGCGTTCTCGCATCAACCCTCAATCTCAGGCTCGCTCTACTCTACGTGACGGCGGGCGGCTTTGTCGGCGAATTCGCTGTCTTAGCTGAATACCCGAAACAGGGGAGTAGACCAGCAGGCGAGCATCTTTAGGCCGTTTCCTCGTTTTTCGCAGAGAACGACCCACCACTGGCTGCAGACGTCTGACAGGACAGAACACAATGTGAGACTGCGCAGGCGACAACGCGACGTGGTGCACATGACAATAGAGCGTGAATAGCCGAGAAAGTCCGTCCGTGTGTCGTTTGGTCGTTCGGTTGGGCAAGCGACGTTAGCGACAGCTTATTTTTCTTTCGTTCGTTCGTTCACGCCCTTCTCCGGCCAGAAACCCCACGAACGCCCACCATTATAATGACACCCCTCAGTTGTAACAAGCCTCGGCTAATTTTGACCTCCACAGCCACCGCTGTTGGGTGGAGTTTCTTGCACACGACATCTCGATCTCTTAATCAGCAGAGCACAGCTCACTCAGTCGCTCCTAAACTTTCCTTAGTGTTTTTCCCCGTCTTCTGCACCACTTGCTGAAATCCAAGTTGCAGCAGGAGACGGGCGGGCGGGCCGGCGTAGATTTCTAATCTTGGGTTTTTATCCTCTGCACGAGCCCCTTGCTTCGAATGCCTGACTTTTCCCGACTAGAATTCTTAGACACCGAAGCCATGCATATATAATATGGCGGAGCGATTCCCATAGATTTAGTTCGTTCGTAAATTAATCCGAGCCTCGTAGTCGTCGTCTCTCTTTTCTCTTTCTCTATCCTGTTTACTATATGCATGTCACGAGAGCTCCCTGGGGCTGGTTGGTCGTCGTCGTCGTCTGCTGCTGTCCCGGCCCGCGTACAGAGAAGACGCTCGGATACTCGAGAGAAGGCAACTCGGAAGCGAGAGAGACGACGACGACGACAACGGGAGCGCTTGGGTCCTCGTCGGAAGAGAATGGTTTGTGGGAACGTCGTTCGGGGGCCCTCTCGCACACAGATCCCCCACAAGGACTGTGTGCCGAAGGAGAAGAAAGGAGCCGGGGCTCGGGTTTGGTTACCAAAGAAGCCCGAGTCACGTCCGTGCATCGCCGAGGCTCATTTTGGTTTCAAAGTTGACGCCTCAGGCCGTCGGTCGTTCCACCGGGAAGAAGCTGTTCAGCTAGCGGAGCTGTTAGTCGAGCGTCGCCCACAGAGCCCTCTGCGTGAAAACCGTCGCAGGTTTTCCTCGATGTTGGTCGCTTGACGCTCTGAACGTTTGACCCTTCCGCCGCGTTTGCGTTTCAGACTAACGAAGAATCGTAATGTCTCGAAGGAGGAACAGGACGACCTAAGGAGAGGCCGAGCCGAACAGAAATAGAGGAGGGGAAGGATTCTCCAAAGGAATTCTCTCAAACTTTCCAAATTTGTGTCAGAGATCGAACCTCGCCGGGAAGGCTTCCGTTGTGTTTATGCACAAGAGCCCGTTCGTGACTTCGTTCATCACGAGCCAGATATCAAACACGAACAACGAGCCGCCGCGCACAATGAAGCGGTGACGCCAAAAGCACTTAACGCCCGGACCCGATCATCGAAGAGACGACGAAGGCAAGGGATTGAGCCGAGAACGGGAGAACGCAGCTTGGATGAACGGAGACCTAAATTAGGTTCACGGAACGACGTGCACGTTCCCATTACAAGATCGCTGTGGACCGTGTGAGAAGTATTTGGGGTCCGCGTTGGTGTGTGACCCGCTGGTGTGATATTCGCCATCGAAGGAGCTGTACTGAAAAGCGGCCAGGCGGTCAACCAGTCGACCGGCCAGCCCAGCAGCAAGCTGAAGGAGGTAAACAAGAGAGAAGTCGCGGTGCAGTGACCCGTCTTGTTTATCCTGACAGGCCGGCAGCCCCAGGCGACGTCCTCATGCGATTGCTCGCTACCAACCCGATGACTATCCAGCCCGCCAAGCAGACTACCGACCGACCGACCGACCGACCGAGCAACGCAGCTGACCATTCCATCCATCCGTCCAGGCTGCCAGACGAGGGGTATCTGGTCGACCACAGTGGTCACACGCATGCCCAACAATGCAGGGCTTCCAATATCTTTTCTGTCTGTGCTGGCGGTTCCTGCATACCCGCTGTTCCCTTTACGGAGGGTCCGACGAAGCGAATGAGACCTCAACCACCACCACGACCGCCACCTACCCGTCCTCTCCCGAAAACCGGGCCCGCAGGCCGCGTTGGCTTCCAGGGCCTCGGTGGCCATCAGTTCCCGGGTATGGGCGGAAATCTTGTCATGGCAGGAAGCGACATGGCAAATTGATCCGGAATGTTTGCAATTTCGTAGCCGCGAACGGCTTCTAATTGCCAGGATGACATCGGTCCTTGCTCTCGCTGTCACTAACCCGAGTGACCGAGGTCCGAGTCATCCATTGTTTCCTGAAGGTCATACACCCGACCTTCGTTCGGGGTCCGCCAGAAACAGCTTCTTCGTGACTGCGTTGTCGCCACACTTCTGGCGTTTTTGTCAGGGTGTTCCTTTCCTATGATCGCAGAAGACAGAATCTCGCCCGTTCCGTTTCCGTTGCCGTAATCTTCCGAAAGGGAAAAACTCCCGGATCGCCTTTGAGAGAAAATTTGAAAAGGTTTCCGCTCGAGGCCGCTCCTTGGCCCATTGTATCTAAAGTGATGGCGTAACGGCTGATTCCCAGCTCATTTTCCCGGAATGAAAGTTTACAAGTATCCCGGTGAATGGAACGAGTACGTGATCGCTCGCTCAAAATATCTCCCTCCGGCTATAAATATCTCGCCGCTCGTTCATATTCCAGACCCGTTGGCTTCCGCCGCGGCCAAAGCCGTTCGATACGCGGGAAAAGTTTCCAAATATCAGAGGTTTCCGATTATTTGTTATGCTACAAGACCTCTTCATCCGCCTTATCCTGCTCCTCTTCTCCTCCAGGCTCGAGCTCAAGCGTTCCAACCGTTTGTCTTTCGATCTTTGAACAAATTGTTATAACCCTTGAGCGGGTTTGAATCCCGTTGCGTTCTTGATTCCCTCCGATCGGAAAACAAAGCGAAAAACATGTAAATCACATCTAAACGCTCGATTCTCTCTAGCAGAGATATTTTCCACTTTGTTCAAACACTTCGTAGCGAAGCGAGCACGCCGAACGAAGAACAAACTCTCAGTGTTCTCAGAAAGGATCGAAAATATCTAAACTTGAAGCCGCTGTCTTCGCGTGCCGCCTAGAGCGAGAAAACATTCGGGGATGGTGATGATCGAACCTCGAGTGGGCGCGCGGGAACCGCCACTCTCGGAAGACATTTAACTCAAGGGCTCGGAACGAAAGGCTGCTCCAAATGGTTTTCATCATCTCCATTGTTCCAGCGCTCGGGCAACACGCTCGTTTTAAGCGAAACGTTTTTAGCCGGGAGCCGGTTTGTGTAGAAGTGGAAGACCACCCTCCATTTCCAAGCACAGTATATACTTGCGTTCGGAGTAAAGTGGCCGCGCCGACTCGTTTTATGCTTATTTTTTTTTGGTGATTCTCGCGGGAAAATGTCATTCTTTTTATATTCTTCTCGCTCCATTCCCCGAACTCGCGTGTGGAGCGGTTGAGAAGAGTCTTTGGCTGCTCGAAGATGTTGGCTGAGTCAATCGCCTCCTTTAAATGAACCAAACCTCTTTTCACACCGAATGTTGTTCGTATTTCTGCTTGTTTGAACAAGACTGCCTCCAATGGGCACGAGTTTGATCGAGTTATTCATAGATGTTTTTGAAATCCGTGTAGATTGCTTACGTTTGGAAATATTTGTTCGCGTGTGTGGCGTTTCTCTGTGAGCGCCAAGCTCGTCTCATCGGGCTGTGTTTGTCTTGCCAGTCGAGGAGATTTTATTTCCGGAGTCTACTGGGATTTCGGACCGTCACAAGCGGCGCGTTTCGTGTCGTTCGACACAATTCCGGGTGATGAGGTCCAACAGTTTTTACTGCTGTAGTCAACGATACGCGACCGTCTTCCCCTCTCCATGTCTACACTTTCAGAATCGGTCCAGCAAATCTACTCCAGCTTGTCTCCAACAACAAATCTCCGCTATAGATCAACTCGCTCGGGCTCAACCGGTTCGCTTCTCTGCCGCCGAACACCCTGATCATCTGATTCCCATCTGGAACTGACCGGCTGAGTGGAGATATCTCTGAGTGAGTAATACGAAAAGCCAATTAACAAGAGTAGCGATCGGTTCCCTAGCCGCCGCCGCCGCCGCCGCCGCGCCGGTATCGAGCCGGAGATCATCAAGAGCCATGATGAACTGCTCGGTGAGGATCTGTAGCAAAGTATCTGATGAAGTGACACACTAGAGTCTTTGGAATGCAAATACATCGCGGAGAAGAATTCCACATTCCCCGCCCCTCGAGAGGTGGAGAAGACTCTTCACGAGAATCGGTTTTCATTTCCGCCAAGTTTTCCATTCGAAGATCTCGAAAGCAGATCGGAGGCGATGAAGTCACCGCAAAGGTGAAGGAGACGAAAAACAGGGAGACTGTTTATTAATGGTCGGTCGCCCCCGTTTCGGACCGTGGTTAGGCTTCGTTCCAGTCTCATTAATATTTTATCGACGTCTTAACGGCCGTTCGAATAGCCAGTCAGTCGTGGCACCACATCGACATCCTTCCTGCCCCGCTGACGGTCAGCAACGGTCGGCAATCCTTCTCCATTTAGCCAATATCTTATGGATTCAGTCGCTGCAGCAGTGGTCAGTGGCGGCCGGCGCGGCGTCAGAGTTAGCACCGTCGTCGTTGAGTCCGTTGCCAACGATGCTGGGTTGCATGTAGAGCAGTTTCGGTCGGTGGCAGTAGCGGCAGGACACGCAAGGAGAACGTCTGATGTTCCGATCGATCCATCACAAGGTCCGCCGTGAGGGATGGCTTGCATTTCAGCCGAGGTTGAATTCATCGTCGCTCGAAGATCCCCGGTCCCGCACGAACCCGGTGGTAAACCGTTCCGCGGCCGAGAAACCGATTCCTCTCTTGGAAAACAAAAAACTGGCCCAGGCAGGGAGAGAGGGAGAGAGAACGCTCTTATCAACAAGTTGCTGCGCATGTTCCTATTACAAAGTTGTCCGTCCAGAGGTAGGGTGGGTGAGACAGCGAGCGGTTGCACGACCTTGACTGTTCCTCAGGAGGCGGAAGATGGATCCATCTTCGTCATTTCGCTGACGCGGCATCCTCAGCTCTCCCTCTCGGTCCCTCGTCTAAGTGAGTCCGTTAATTAGGCCATAAGCGGC
>JAJSRV010000086.1:485209-551381 GCA_021527715.1 Neoseiulus cucumeris | reverse complement strand
AGAAGAGGAATCTCTCCAGTGGAGGACGCGCCGCCTCCTGGGATAATCCCATTGACCCTCAGTATAAGAGGCGCGATGAGCGGTGTAAGGGGCGATCTCGGTCGGCCGCTAACCGGCAGGCGATCCAGGTTCAGGACGTGGTGGTAGTGGAGTCGTATTGTGTGGTACCCTCCCTCACTGCCGGAGGAACGGCGGCGGCGGCAGCGGTAGCAGCAGCAGCAGCAGCAGCCGCGGCTCTCAATTTTTGAAGAACAACAACAAAAAATTCGAAAAAGGGGGCGCGCATTGGTGACGTCACGGTCACGTGGCTTGCAAGAGCGGGGCCCATTGGCGCTCCCAGCTTTTAATTGTATCTCCGAGTGGAATGAGGCGGGCTGCAGCCTGCTCGGGAGAGGGATTCTCTTTGAGATGTATATATATATGTCTGTCCCATACGACGACCACCACGAGTATTGTGTGTGAGTGTGAGCGAGCGAGCGAGCGAGCGCATGAGTGAGTGTGGCTTATCTAAGTATTCCCAAATAAAATATTATTACGCCTGCCGACTTCAGTGTGAGCGCGCCGCTCGACCGGCACGCTGCTCCGGAGTTCGAACCCCGACTTCACTTGCAACTTGAAGTAGTTGCCGAAGTTGAGCAAGGGTTTGTGAGACACTCGATTCGGATTCGAGCAGAGTCTTGATTGCCGCGATTGAGTCGATGCTGGGAATTCGAAGCGGCTTTTTTGATTTGATGAATTCTCAACAGTCGTTCGAGTTGACAACGAATTGGCGACGAGCAATTCGAAGTTCATGAAGGAAACAACTGTTCGACAAACGTGTCCATCATCTCAAATCAAGTGCACCTTCACCGACATCATCGGAGTGCGGAGTTAGGAACTGACGTGCGGTGAAAGAAGTTGTGCGCGAACTTGTTGTCACATCCGGAAAACTCCCCTGGAATGGTAGCTGTAAGTTGTTACATTTCATTATCATCTAGTTTGACGAAGATTGTTCTCTGAATCTAGTCGAACTTTCGGTCGGCGATCTCTCGGAATGAATTCGATTCGATGGAAAGAACGTCTTGACAACTATTCACCTTTCTTCCTGATCTCGGTTCGACGTCTGAGTGAACAAAAGTTCGGAAATCGTTCCGGTTACGGCTTCCACGCGAACGGCCCTCGGAGCCGAACAGCCAACGTGGAAGGCACATGGCCTGTTGACCACCAGCTGATCCGGCTCTGTATAGTCCGCTGGCGCGGTCCCTTTCTCAGCGTTCGTTAAACATACTCTGCTTCGGGATCGCGAGGTGATGAACTTTTCTCCGCTGTGAGGAACACTTTTCTGTGCTCTCTTTCTGATCAGGAACATTATTTCGATCAGATTGTCTCACTTTCCTTGTGTCAGCGGAGGAAGGATCCGAAAGTTAGCGGAAAAATCTCCTGATTTCCGAATTCTGGAAGACATTTTGACGAATCCACGTAGAGATCTCATTTCTTCTATCGCGTTCCGTGTCTGACTGAGTCAGTTTCTTGTGCGATTCGCGGAAGCCGCGGAAAATCCGTGTTTTCTCCTTTCAACCATCCCGTGGCAATCAATCGAATCAAAAACCTGTGATAAGCGTTCCGTTGAAGTCGCTTTCTTTCACATTTTCACGAGAATCCCCAATAGACTGTGACGACAAATACTCGATCGGAAGTTCCCAGAGCGGATGTTATGCGTCACTTTCAGGTGTTGGTGACTAACTCGAGTGTGATCGATATGAATGAAAATTCTGCATCCTTCAGAGAAAAACGAAAGAAGAATGTCACGACAAATCAGATCGCCGTTGCTAACGTAATAGCCGAATTCCGTTCTTTGTGGAAATGTCCCTGTTTGCCGATTGACGAGTGAATCTTCGTGTCGGAAAAGGGAGATGGTGTTTGACGCGCAGCACAGGATGTTCCGATTCGAGAAAACGGAGAACTTCTCACGCGAAAACGCTGCGATCTCATCATTTCTAGGGGAATGAAAACCTGATTCAGTGTCCTCCGCAGGATACACTTCCTAGAAAATTGCGAGTTGCTTCCTCTCGATTTCGTTCAGGCATCCTGTATTCCGCGCAAAAGTCACTGGCTTGCCTGACTGCTCGGCTGCCAAGCGACATCAATCATGTTGTACTAAGTATTCGAATGAAATGTGAATGAAGAGCGCGTCGTCTTGAAAGTGCTCGTCGCTCCATATTAGGCCTGAACTCAAGAATGAGTTGGAGCTTGCTCTACGAGAAGTGACAATTGCCAGCGAGCGCATCCAGTGACTTCATAAAGGCGCCTCGAACAATTTGGAACAGCCTGGGGACGGGGCACGGGGACCCAAGACACGCGGCACGAGCGCGGCGAGGGTCAAAACGCGGGCTGGGGAAACTAGCTTGCTGCAGGAATACAACATACGAGTTCATTTGCGCGCAGTTCGCATCTTTCTTAGACCGAAATGGGTCTCAGTTTGGAGTGGGATCGGAATTTAGCCGGAGTTCCGTTTCCGGAAACACGGTTTTGGTCTTAGAATCGAGAACTCTCTGGATCGGCGAGTGCGATTGTGGCAGTTTCGACCGAAACCATCTGAAGTACGAAGCCGAAACCGACGAAGGGAAGCAGGCCGACTATTCCACCAATTGCAATTATGAGTTTGATTGTTCGCGGTACGGCAAGATGGTAATGGCTTAACTTTGTTTAGCTGTACGCCACGCTGTAATAGCCTCTCCCGTGCCGGCTCTGCGCTGGATTCCGAAAGCCTCCCATAACGAACGATCAGATGTGTACTGCGCTCGATCGTCACCGAATGATTCGATTCGGAAACGCTTCGATCTCGATCCGAACTCTTCGGAAAACATTCAACTCGGAGCTTCCGAGAACCTCGAATTCGGAGAACGCGGTTTCT
This sequence comes from Neoseiulus cucumeris, assembly GCA_021527715.1. Taxonomy (NCBI): domain Eukaryota; kingdom Metazoa; phylum Arthropoda; class Arachnida; order Mesostigmata; family Phytoseiidae; genus Neoseiulus; species Neoseiulus cucumeris. The sequence continues at coordinate 548,488 of JAJSRV010000086.1, read as the reverse complement.
TTCAAAAGGAGATGATCTCCGGAACTAAGTGGAGACTCCTTCTTCAACAAAAAGCTTTCCAGAATGACGAAACATGATCCCAATGACGGATTCCAGATTCTGTTGTCCCCGGACGACCGAAACTGGAGAGAGGAACGAGCTTGGGAAAAGAAATTCCGCTGATTATAGGCTGCACGGCATCTTCGCGAGTGGCACTTAACAGTTTTCTGCGATTTTTCGATTGTTCTTTCCTTCGGAACTTTCTTCATAACCTGACAGCTCCTGTGGGGAACGGTGCCAAACATTCTTCCTTCCCTGTTTTTTCTGCTCCTTTCAATGCCCCGCAAGCTTCTCCTCTCGGCCGGGAACACCGATTCCAACAATTTCAAAACACTTTGTTCGCCGCAAAAACAAATCTTCGCTTTGAACGCGAACCGCAGACTCGCGACTGGAATTATTCTCAGAACGCAAGGGAAATTACGGAACGCCTCGATTGAATCAGGCGGCATCGGACGTTGAAGCATATGGCATGCTCGTATGAGCACCGTAACTTCATGAGCGCGTGTGTTTTCTTTTTTCCCTCCTAGTTGATTGATTTTCGAGAACATCGTTGGAATCGGAAACGTTATTGCGCAGCACGGCTTCCGCGAACTGTCGAGAATATCTGAAAGCGAAATTTCTCAACGCCCGAGCGATGGGAGAAAGGTTTCGGGGGTTTCGAACCGGGAGTCCAAAAACTCCGTCAAACTATCAAGGGCATCTCGAAAACGAAAATATTGTCATCGCTTTGGAAACGAACTTCTGTTCGCTCGTTCAAAACGGGGTCTCCTCTCGGCTGAGCTGGCGCGCGATCTCAGTCGTATCAGTGTTCTTCGAGTGAATGAGACGGACATCGATTTGTTGGCAATAGCTTATTGAATCTGCGCAGCTTGCCGATTGAAATGAATCGGCGGCCGCATTATGACAACAGAAATCCAATCGATCCGTATTCTCCCGTGTTGGCCACTATTGCTATCGCTCGCTGTCACGACGACGGACCGTTTCGGATCAAACGGCTAACGAGTGTCAACGTCGTGATCATTCGGAATTCGGCGCGATCTGATCCCTGAACGAATCCCCTGTCTCACGACTTTCGATTTCGCTGATTCCAAATGCAGGTGGAACGAATCATGTCTGGGGTCTTGTTCCCGTGAACGTCGACGAGCTTCTTCCATGTTTCCGGAATACTCTCGCAGAGACAGGGACGCGAGAGCTGAGGAACACTCCGAAGTTCTCTCAAAAATAAGCAGATCGGATATGAGTGGATACATTTTCAGCGAATCAGAGCATACGACCTGAAATTTGAATGAGTTATCAATAAGACGTTCCACGCGCATCGCCTAAGGGCAGCTGACTCTGAGAAGGCTTAGACAACATCTCATCGTCTATTCGTGCTTCAAGAAGCTTCCTTTGAGCATAAATAAGCAGCAGAAAGCTGCAAAATGAAGGTGTTATCGAGAACGAGGAGGAAACTCCGTAAGAACTGAAATCCTCCGACTCTGCTCCGATTCCTTTGCGAAATCCCGAAGAGTCATTGATCGTTCTCTCACTTTGTACATTCCCTCGAATTCGTTGAACTCAAGAAGACAGACATTCGTGGAGTTCTGCTTCTTCTCCTGGACCTCACGAGCGTAGCGAGCGACAAGTCGAGTGTAGAGTCTAACCGAGCACAAGTTTTCAGATGGAATCCGGGATCCTAGCTCCTCCAGTGGACTTGCTCAACATGGAGGCTCTGGGCGTGAATGCGGCAGCCGTGAGCGCTGCGTTGGCGAGCCCGTTGGGAGTTTCCATTCCGGGCGGCGGCGGCGGCAGCGGTGTTCCAGGCGGAGGTTTGCCGCTCCCGCTGTCCTCGTCGCCCACAGCATCGCTCGACGGCGACAAGACCAAGCTCACTGTGGACTACGGCTACAGAGTCTTCAGAGAATACGCCCAGAGCAAAGGAATCAACGAAGTCGATAATCTTCCCGTCGAGGAGATTGCAGCGTGAGTACCCGGATCTTCGGTAGAGAAGAACTTTGGATACTTTCCGGGGTCTGGAGTTGCTAAACCGCTGTATGTGACCTTTGCAGGCTTCTGCAGACGTTTTACGACGAAGCGCGAACTCGGGACGGGGTTCCGTTCAGTGCGAACTCTTTGGTAGTCATTCGCTATGCCATCAACCGCTATTATCGATCACCACTCGTAAACCGACAGATTGATATCGTACGCGATCCGGCTTTCCACGAAGCCAACCGAACTTTCAAGAACATCGTGCGCCGTCTCCACCAGGAAGAGAAACTGAGGTATTTAAGATCGACCCAAAGAGTTTCAGAGAGTCCAGATCGTGGACTTTGAAAGTTTTCTCGAGCTCAACGCGGCATCGCGTTTCAGGGGTCCGGGAGCCGCGCCTCAGCGGGTACGTTCCAACGTTCTGAGCGAGGACCAAGTGAAACTGCGTGAGTACTTCATAGCTCAACTGGCCACGCCAAGGGGTCTTCTGCACAAAGTGTGGTTCGATCTCAGTGGTCACATGGATCCGAGATTGGCGGACAAGATCCAGGAGCTCACCAGAGAAACTTTCAAAATCGCCAGACGCTGGAATCCAGAGAAGAACTGTTTGTTGGCGTCAATTTACCAGGTAAGCAACATGGTTCGATCCTTTTCTGTCGGGTTTTCGGACTTCCTGTTCGTTTCGTTGTATCGAGCTTGAATGGAGAATGTGGATTCTCGATGATCGAGCATTTCAAATACCTCGAGTGAGGTTCCGCCAAAATCAATTGACTTTGAGCGACGACGTTCGTTGGTGAAACTCGAGACAGACGACGAGAACCATCGGAATAGCTTCATTGAGATCAACTTCGCTGTAACAAGAGCCTCTCAATATGGTCTTCACAGAACGCCGGGCCTTAAGAGAGAAAGAGAGGAAGAGGGAGAAAAGGCCCGCTCGTGGTAACGGGATTTGCCTCTCGAGTGATTCTGTCCTCAGCGCGCGCAGTGTCTCGAGATTACTTCGACGGCCAATCAAACGCTCGTTGCAATGAGGTGACGAAGAACTTGACAAAAATGCGTTCTTTGTCGTTTATTTTTCGAAACTCGGGATTCCCGTTTTCCTCGGTTCCGATTTCTTCTCCTCCAAGAGAGAAGGTCGAGAATCGGAATTCACGGAAAATTACTTCGTCCAGCTCCCAGACCCAGATATGTTGAGCACAACAACATTCGGGGATCGATTCGAGCGGAGCAAGAGTTCGGTTGATGCGGGACGACATGACGGATTACAAATCTGTAACATGCGTACAAGATAGGAGCCGAAGTCGGGTCCGGCGGCATTCTTTTGACAAATCCATTCTGCGACAACAATACGAATTCATTTAGTCGATCCATTTGTATTAAGCAGTCTGATCTGATTCATCTGTCGGATATTTCGATCGAGAATTATCGAAAGTCGCCCCGTAACGCCGAACAACATACTATCCGAGGATGATTATGTACTCCTCCTACCTTCCACGTTCTGGCTGGCCCCGGTATGACCTTAATAAAGACTCCTATCGACCAACTTGTTTTGGCATTCATGCCCTTCTCCTTAGTAATTGAGCGAATAAGTTTGCACTGGCTGTCTCAAACACCCAATCGATCGGGGGGTACCGAACAACTTCCACGAGCACTTCTTGCTTAAGAAGCAGGGGTCGTGGTCCTGCGATGCCTGAGGAGCTATATTTCATTCTTATCGTGTTGTCGAACCTGTCGACATCTCTGACCATTAGTAATGTCGCGAGGCCCCCTAATGGTCAACTTCAATTACTAGGCATTATGCCAACCACGAACGCCGCTCTACCTGAGAGCTGTTTGTCGTCGTCGTCGAAGTTATTCAGCCGCGGCGGCTCCCTCGATCAAAAAGTACGGCTTTTTGTATGTAGCATACAAATGTAATTACTACTCGGTTATAATTGTGGACATTCATTAATAGACACGCGCTTCGAGATGGTCCGCGGCATTGCTAGTCCCCCTTACCTCCGTGCAGCGGGAGGGGGAGTCGAGGGAGCGGGGGCCCCGTTCTTGGAAATGATGAGTGCGGCCCCGATCGGAACGAGTCGTTATTTAATTCGCGGCCCCCGATGCTTACGTCCCCACTCAACTTTTGTCCTCGCTCGCCAACTCCCATCGAGCACTGCGGGCAATCGAAGATCTGCTCTGTTGAGCAATAAAGTCATCGATCGTTAAGCTGTTGTGCTTTTTAATTTATGGCTTGAGTTGAACGAGCGCGCTTACAAACACTGGGACGGCGAACTCACATCAAGATAGCTGAATCATCGACTCTAATGAAACAAGTTCATACAGCTTTGTGAAGACGCCTGTGATTCATAATACCGAGCACTTAAAGAGATCAGCGAACATTTGTCCTGGCTCGGAGAGAACACAACGAAGGTTCTTCTTCCCCTCGCTCTGAGATAGAACTTCCAGTGTTTCACAATCATTGGATTCGCGGAAATGATTATTTGACAGCTTGAAGTGACTCCGGGCAGACCAGGGGGCGGGGTTCATTCCACGAAGGGGGAAATTCGATTTCCCGTTCCTGGTCCCTCCCGTTCAAAAGAAGCGAAACTTCTGAACCAAATCACGAACAGAACTAATTGTTCATTAGCGTCTGGAATGCTTTCGCGATAGTTCCAAGAGACACTGGTCAATCATCCTCGGGGAATCGAAGAAACTCCAAATCGAGCGTTGCAGCAAACGTTTTGGATTGTGTTGCCGACTCGGTTGTCTCATGTAGGTGTACAATTTTGAACTTTGCATTCGCAGGTCATGGACAATAGCGAGCCCAGTACATGCATTTTGACGGAGCGGCCAGGGGACCCTCTGTGTCCGGTTCGGTCATACGAGGCGTACCTGGCCAGGATCAATCCCAACTGCCAGTCACTGTTCCAGAGACCGAAAGACATCGTGAGTTCATTCGACTTCGAAAAGAGATGACGTCATTCTTCCAAAGATCTTCTCGATCTGCAAATCATCATTTCCTCGGAATCCGTTCTGAAAATCCGCGCTTTGATCAAATCTAGGAAGATCGGTCCAGAGTTTAATCTGTTCCCGTATTTCCGGTCGTTTAGGTGAGTCCCGGAGAAACGATCTGGTTCTACAATTCACCTTTGGGCAAGACCCTCCTCTCGAAGATGATGTCCTCGATTTCCAAATGCGCTCAACTGTCGCGCGTCTACGGGAAGTCGCGAACCTGGGCGGCTGCAGGGTTCGGTATCACCAAACCCAGCGAGCAGCCCTCATCAAGAAGATCCCACGGCTCCTCGCAAAAAAACCACCTGAACAACAACAACAACAGTACCACCAACAATAACAACAACCATCACCATAACAACAATCTTTATCAACATCAGAACAACAACAACAACAACAACTCAAATTCGTCAAACAACAATGGCAGCCACCATGGCAGCGACTCGTTCTCGGTGAGTACAAGCCGTGAAGAACTGAAAGTTTGAGAGAAGTTCCTCGATAATCGGAATGTTCGTCCCGCAGGACGTACTCCTTCAGGCGGAGGCGTTGTCCGCATCCCTCAATCCGAAGGCGCACGGCCCACTCCTGGGCGTACCGCTGGGCGGTATGTTACCGAATCAACAGGCTGCCCTTGCATCTCTTTTGCCCGTGTGGCAAAGACATCAGCAACAACAGCATTCGAACTCGGCCAGGAGCAACGGTGATCTCGCTGGTAAGTTGCGGAACAGCTTTCCATCCAGATGATGCTCCGCTTCGGTTTCCATGTAACCGGGACTCGTTTCTGTTCGCAGATAGTGGCATGGTTAACGTATGGATAAGAGACGCACTGCTGAACCACCCGCTGTACAACGCGAAGTTCCTGCCCGGTTATCTGAGGCCATCGGAGCCTTCCCGCGCGCGATCAGAACTTTCATTAAACGAGGGTCCCACCGAATCGTTTCTCGCGATGCGTGCGGGGCCTTCCAGAGAACCTCGCCTCGATACTTCGTCCCCAGTAGCGCTGCTGAAGAAAGCCGCCGAAGACTTCACCGATTCCGGTGAAACGGTTTCAAGGTCTGCCAGCAACAGTCCTGACATCCACAAAACTAATAACGGTGAGCAAACGTTTCGACTTCAATCTTTTCGAAAAAGAGGCAAAACTCCATCTGGTCGGAGTAACGAGAATCGAGTGGCATCGAGAGGAATTCGAGGAACTCATTGAACGCTCACAAACCCAGCTCTCACAAATGGTGATGAATCAAAGCGCTCTAGCCTGCCGCTCACAAATCGCCGACTTGGTCTCGCCGAGCGTATTTGTTTTCAGCTGTTTGTCTTGCGACGAGAGAGAGCAAACTTTGAAGGATGAAAAAGTGTGTTGAATCAAAATTCAAGGAAGCGCCTCGTTATAATCGTGCCGCCTGCAATGACTCATTCAGGAGACTTTGCCCGCTTAGTCGGTTGCCGGGCGTTCGCGCGCCCTGTTCGTCGAACATCAGACACAAAAATGGGGTTCATATGGGGGCTGAATGGAAGGGGTTGTGTGGGCATATTTGGGGAGGGGAGGAGGGGGATAATGGGGAGGGGGGAAGTTAGCAATTGTTGAAGCGAGGAGAGACGCAAGGGAAACCGCCTCGAAACACAGAGTCCGTAGCTGACTGGCGTGCGCACTCGACTGAGTGCCAATATGCAGCTTTGATTCGAGTAACGGCCGCCGCCGCCGCCGCCGCCAAATTGGTGGAGAATATGAGGGACTAGAAAAGAGAACCGACTCTGCTTTTGCCGCCGCCGCCGCCGCCGCCGCTGTTCTCTTCACGAATGACGACGCACACAAGTTTGGCAACCGACTGGCTCACTGCCTGACTGGGCGGTGGGGCACAGCGTCCAGGATGGGGGAGGGGGAGAAGGAGTTCTTGCGCTTCCTTTTCTTCGTCTCCTCTAATTGCGGCCGCGGTGGCGGAGAAACGACGAAAAATCAAGAACATATTCACAAAGCTAATGCCAACCAAGCCTCGGAGTATGCCGCCGTCGAGACTCCTCGCCCCTGCGTTCGTGTTCCCCCCTCGCCCCCCCCTCACTCGTTCGGTCTCTCGTTCTTGAAGAACGAACGGCGAAATTGCGTCAAATGAGCAAGAACAGGAAACGGCTTTGGATCGAGACCACGTCGTCGTTGCTCTCGATGTTGCTGGTGCTGTTTTCGAACGACGACGACGACGAAGAAGAAGAAGAGGGAGAGGAGGAAGACGACGAATATTGACGATTTCGTCGATGTTGGCAAATTTTCAACTGTTATTCAAGTACTATTCGCTGAGGAGTAGCAGCCGCCGCCGCCGCTACATATGCGCGGGAGTCGCGCCATATCGAAAAATGGAGAGCGGGGAAGGCCGCACAACCACTCGCCCGTCGCCTCGAAAGAAATTGCAGCCAATATGTCGATCGATCGATTCGTTTCATTAAAATGGTTAAGTGCATATCGACGACGACTGCGGGCGGGCGGTCGAGCGCATGTGAATCAAAGCATGCATTCGAAAAATGCTCTCGACACATTTCAATGAAGGAAACAATTGCTTCAAGATTCCCGATTCAGATTGCATCGCCCCGCTGTCCACCGATGCAATCATAAGCGGCGCCGCGTTCCAGAATTGTCGACATCGTATCCACCATGATTGCGCTGGGGCTCTGAACCGTAGTTGTCCTCGATAAGGAACCGAAACGAGTGTTCGGCGCTCCTCGTTCTTCTCTCCTGGCGACGGAGTGCCAATGTAACACGGCGACAGTTCTGGTCCAGGTAATCTTCCGGCTAAACCGGCGGGTTTTCCGGAAAACTTCGTCAATTTTGACCTCTAGGAACGATTTCGCTCCCTTGCTTTAGTCAAGTTTCTAGCATTTTCCCTCAAAACGTCACGAACAGCATCCCGTCGGCGGTGTCAGAAACCACTTCGGACTTTCACGACGTCGACTTGAACAATTCGCTCGAAATATGTCGTCTCTGGAAAACTTTGGGTTTTCGAAAGATAACAAGAAGCTCCAATTGTTGAGATCATGGGTTGAAGTGGAGCGAATAGGGGAAGATAAATGTGACAAACGGAGCACGCAAAGTAGGCATCGATGGTTGGAATCGATGAAGTCCACATTTCTTGAAGACAACGCAACTCAGGGAAAAATGTTTGATGTTGACATCTTGACTTCACATCGGATATGCGATAATACGATAACTACGATAATATCATCGGTGTTTGGCTCAGAAACATCTCGTTTTTCACCTTTCTCCATCGATTGGTGGTGTCAAAAGTTATTTTTCGCGTTTTTCTCGGAAACTTCGCGTCGTAGAGAAAAATTTCCGATGGATGACCGGCCTTGGAATTCGAATTTGCATCGAAAAAGATTTTCAGAAACTCCGGAACGTCCGAAGTCCATCGAGATTCCTTCACGAGCGATGACTTCCTTCCTCATCCCATCTCCTCTTCATTCATCCATGTCGATGGAGTCAAGACTGTCACGCACCCGAATACACATCGATTGAAAAATGTTCAGACTCGCGGCGAGAATCTGGGGAATTTATGTTCGAGTAAACTCCGAGAACGAAGAAATGAAATAGGTTTCGAGGCGAGTTCAGTGGGTTCATATCTAAAATTAAGCTTGTCGCGTGTTCGAGTTCATCTTATCTAAGGCACACAATGGAGCGAGCTTTCCTCCCAAATAGCAACACAACACTTGCAAACGATTCTCAGGAACAAGTGTCCCGTGTTTTTAGGATTCCAAATCTCAGTCTGAGCGGATCCCGGGGCCTTTAGAGAACTCAGCGAGGCCACGCGATCTCCGAGAAATTTACTTTCGGCTGCTTAAGGATCGCGGCGCGCCCCGATGGAAATCTCCGGGCCGGGGGCACACGGTTCCAAAATAAACTCTAATCCGCAACGAAGAACTCTGGACGTGTTTTGTTATGGAATGCGGACTGAGAGAGCAAAGTGAAAATGAAACGAATTCGTCGCTTTTCAGTGTCTCCTCCGGCATCTCCCGGGAGATCGCCGTCCCCGGCGTCGTCCACTTCGGCATCCGCGTCCCGGTCGTGCACACAATGCTCCGCCAAGTGTGGTACTTCGGTGTACACTCTTAGCGGTCCGCAATGCACGCAAGAAACGTTCTGTTCCCCAATGTGTCTCGGCCAATGGGCTTCCGGTCAGGCCAGGCTCGTGTCGCACTGTGGCGACAACCGTGCCTCGAAACAGGAGGACAGCAGTTCTCCTGAAGCTGGAAAACTCTGCGACTACTGCCGAATCAATATGGTGAGGCGCGATGCACGGTGTTTCTCTTCTTGGAAATCGTGATTTCCAGATTCGAGTCCTTGGAAAGATGTGCACGTTTTCGAAGTTGTCTCATGTCGTGCTCTCATTCCGCGCAGGTTCCGAAGAATTCGCCGCATCATATGGTCGCTGCAGATAACTCTTTAATGAGTTTCTGTTGTCTCGAGTGTCTGCAACTGTTCGACCTTGCGCCGAAGCTATCCAAACGCCGTCGAGGTATGCGAATTCTTGGTTTCCCAATCCCACATCCCTAGTTCCTATTTGATGAATTCCAAATCTCCAGAGCTCTCCTGACTGTGCTCGAGAGAGAATCCCGACTAGGTACCTGCCCTGGGATTGAGTGAGAAGTCTCTCGTTATTCCTCGAGCGAGCATGCTGGAACCGCGCATTTCTAACAGAATTCTCATTTCGATCACAGTGTCCGACGAGATGGACGACGCCGGGATCCCCTCCAAGTTGCGGAAGGCCCGACCTTCCCTGGACGAGGAGGAGAAACCATCGAAGACCGGACGCAAGAATCCTGCCCCGCAGCGCATCGTTCGCGAGCAGGAAGAGGAGCCAGTGTCTTACTTGAATGGTTCAGACGGCGAGACAGAGGCATCGATGTCTCCTTTAGACTTCAGTACGCGTAACTGAATTTCCCTCGTTAGAATACAACGTTCCACGGCTCTCCCAGACGGACGAAAAGCGTTCTACGGCAAGAGCCGCGACTTTTAGAGCGCCTCCTCCACCCCATCCGGACTTCGGGAAAGATGGGGGTACTGCCTTCGTAGAATACTTCCTTTCTTTCCTTTTTCCAACGATGAAACGTGTGCTCAGCCGAGCAGAGAGTAGACACCGTTCGTATAGATCAGCCGCTGTGTTATGTACGAAGTATCGACGCCTTGTAAAAAGTCCATTGCAATGCCAGATAGTGAGTCATTGAGCGCCACCGCAACTCGAATCTATGACAATGAAATCCCGCGACCCGCGGAGGAAATCGGGTCGTTGATAGATAAATTGATCGATTCCTGTGGGGCTTACAGACTCGATTCTCGTCACCATCTTCGTTCTGATTCATCGCAGAGTTGGTCAGAGAGCTGAGCGAACCTTGCAGAGAGTGGAATCGAGGGCGAGACTCACTGGAATCGACATCCGGAACGCGGGACGTTGAGAACATATTGCAACGATCGTTTCAAGAATCTACGTTATCTAGATCCTAAGCTATTGTAATACATCATAGAGCCAAGGTTTGAATACGATTTCGATGGAGAACGCAATGGCATAGCACACGTACGGTGCAATAAATGAAACCTTGCCCGAATGTCATCTTTATGCAAGAACAATAAATAAGTTACAGTATTGAACAAAAGTGTCCTAAGCGTCGTCAAGAATTTTGTTAGTCTCGAATTTTTTTCTCGTTCTCTGCTCGTCGTCAGTGAATTCATGAACTTGAGGTGGAAGATGTCTTCAGAAGTTCAGATGAGATTCTGGACATTTTACTTTCTTAGATATTTTACCCACTTCGGTTCAACGGAGGTGTTTTCTCTTGCATGAGGGCTCATCGACGGCATGCCTTCGAGAAGAACATTATTGAGATTCTGAGAGAAATGCAGAACACAAGAAAGCCTTTCGGATATGATTGCGATATTTTATTGCCATCTACATATGTATGTATGATTGAAAATATTCATTATATATATATTGATATTTTCCGTTATATTTCTCCATTATATTCCAGATATTTCCAAATATATCTCTCCATTATATTCCAGATATTTTCCAATATATTTCTCCATTATATTCCAGATATTTTCCAATATATTTCTCCATTATATTCCAGATATTTTCCAATGTGTTGATGTTTTCTAGAATGAGAATTATACCTATTCGAAGTCTAGGGTGGAATTGGATAATTTTTACCTCTCCCTAAATACTCCGAGCACTTATCTGGTAATGTCTCCGAACCAGTGTCGTTGCGTCCCCTTATGATTCCCGTGGCTGAATCTTCCTGTGATGCCCCGAAATGAAAATTCGCTGCCCTTTTTTGAGGATTTATTACCCCATTTTAGAAATTTGCTGCCCCAGATCCCCGACCTGGAGCCTTGATGTCCTCGCTTCGCTACTGCTACGAACGGCCTAAATGTGATCAGTCAGCACTCTCAGCCCTTCCGAGCCGCGAATATCTTGAAACGGCGAGCCTCGGATGACGTGCGAGTGATTTGAGGGTCACGAAATCCTATCAGTCATTACATCTCACCCTCATACGGACATAGCCGAAGACGTTGGTAGTGGTTGATGAAGCAAATTCGTTCACAAACACCGAAAGAACTCGATTGTTGGGACGGATTTGGCTCCTCCGTCCTGAGACCTCGACTCTCTCAGGTCAGTCAGGCTGCCCCGGATGAAACCGAACAAGAGCATTCGAACGGTGGAGCGGAACACGACGAAGGCCGAGCCGAGCGCGACAAAGGAACAAGCCACGGTCCAAGGTGGCGGAATTTCCTTCGAACCGAACCACCCCCACATTGAGAGTGGAGAAAAATCTCGTATATAAGCTGACCGTAGTCATTGCAAGAGAGGAAGTGTACCGGATCCTCGAGAAATTCTGCTAAGATGCGCTTTCCCTTCCTTTTCCTCAGCGCCATTCTGGCCGCGTTCATTTTCGAAGTTGCGCAGTCTCAAGAGGTGAGTTCGTCGTGATATTTTTTTATCAGAATCCGAGCATCGTCCCAACAATCGTGTTTCCAAATTCCAGACGGCTCAAATGATGGGCCGCTTCTTCCTGGTTCCAAATGAGAACCTCTCACCCGCAAACGGTCGACTTCCACGCTCGGACTTCCCGTCGAGACCCACAACCGTGAATGGAGATAAAAGAGGCGATTTGGATTCTCTCAGCGGGATGGCTTTCGGACGCTGAGATGGGAATGCTGGACAATGTTGAAGAACCGTATGATCCTCACCATATTTCTCTCCGAAGGAATCGAAATACTTCTTCATCCCCGACGCAGTTTGTAGTTTAGATGATTTGAAATTGAATAAACCGCATCGAAAACTCAACTCTAGACGAACAAACTTTTCAAAAGATTCCCGAGGACACTGCAAACTAAGGATTTGTTAATTCCTGCGCGATGAATGTGGAAAACTCTGTGTGTGTTTCGATTTGTGTATGCCATATGCCTTCACTGAAACTTGACAAGCGCTGATCTCAGTAACTAAACGAACATTCTAGATATGCGAAAGTTTGGCGATCACGGGCTTCTATGCTGACCTGCAAACGATGCCTTATTCCATTTTTTTCTCAAACAAAAAGCTAACATTCCTATAGATACTTCGTCCATTCGTGCATTGAAACTGTTTGAAACAGATATCGGATTGCACTCCGTCTCGTTCAACGACTTATCGATTACAGGTGCAGGTGACAGGATACGATGAATCTCAGGAGACTAGATCGATTCAAACTCCTTTTAGAGATGGGATTTGGATAAAGGAATTTCTTGGAGCGGCCGCATTCGAAAATTGTTTCCGTGCATCAAGAAAAATGCGGTTGGATCAAATCTCGGTTCATTTCCAATGGGATAAGTGGCGACTTGGCCCTGAGAGATGTTCTCCAAATTCAGTCATGAGAGGAGTTGGTCTCACTGTCCAGTTTCTTAGCTTAATGATCAGCAGAGATGTTTTATTTGACTTTTTCCTGGATGACTTCTTCTCGCAATCGGAACTCAATGCTCAGGTTTTGGATTGACTTCCAGCTGATGTAACGTTTGCTCTTGCTGCCCAGAATACAGCTAAGTGGACGGTTCGTCCTGGATGACATTTTCCTTCTCGAGAACTTTTGAGCACTCAGATAATGTCGTCATTGGTAATTGCACACAGGGGCTCGAAGATGTCCTCAATCCAACGCATCAAGAAGCGTATCTGTAGAGACAATTTAGGGGCCGTTCGGCGAGAATCTATCACATAATCAATGAGAGAAATCATCTTACACGTTTACAGAGGTTCTTCAAAGTTCAGTGACTGCGAGCATATGCTCCAAAGTGGGGAATGGTCACGCGTAGAAGCGGAATGACGATGATTAATCTCTTCTTCGGAGAGCTCGTTTTCGGGGGATTTTAGCGTACTGGGTATCTTAGAAACGTACAACCGAAATATGATACTCTGAAATCGGGGCAATCAATCGTCATCGTTACTATGATGATGATGATGATGATGATAATTAAGATGAAGATGATGACAAGGATGATGATGATTAAGATGAAGATGATGACGAGGATGATGATGATCATTATGACAAGGATGATGACGCAGAGGAGGATGATGATGATGATGATGATGATGATGATGAGAGCGGCAGGTATGATAATGATTTGATGAGGACAAGGATGATGGAGACGCTGATGAGGCTGATGACGAGGACGCGGATGATGATGATGATGATGATGAGGACGAGGAGGACGATGAGGACGATGAGGAGGAGGATGATGATGATGACCGCGACAGGGATGATGAGGACAGTGATAATGGTGCGGACGCGAATGATGATGAAGATGATGAAGATGATGAAGATGATGAAGATGATGATGATCTAGATACGGTGCGAGTATCTTTGCTTCTGTAGAATTGATGTTTCCCGATCTTGAACATCTTCCGACAGTTCTTGGTCCATTCTGGATACCCTTCTTTGACCGGGTTATTGTAGTGGTCAGGAACGTTGGGGTCACTAATCAGTGGCTCATCGTAGAGTTCATCAGACCACGAGCGGACTTCCCAATAGGAACGCTCGTCTTTGCTCACGTCGATATCGTCCTTGTCGTTCCAGCACTCGAATTGATTGGGATGACGGCAAACATCTGCGATAGAGCTGCCGCCCCAGCGTTTCCTGTTCTGGGCGGCTCTTTCCCGAATCACTTTTGCCACTTGAATGCGACCTTCCTGTGGCTCGCCGCGAGCTTCGGCCCAGATTGTTTTCGCGAAAATTTCCTTTCCCCACATCACTCGAGTCCAATGGATTAGCCAAATGCAACAAATCACGAAGATTGGCTATACGACTCTCTGAACGGAATAACGGTCCGGAAACTTCAGTTTTTTTGGGTAGGATTCTTCAGATGCTCTTCGTTGTATACCTGCATCGTTTGCGAGAAAGTTACAAGAAGTCGTCCCTTCCCGGAGCATTTTCTTCGCCACGGCGTCAGACTCGGAATCACGTAGGGGAAACAGCTTTTTAGGAAACAACTAACCTGTCAATCGGAGGAAATTCACTCACCGAAAAAGATCGAACGAGAACACTCTTGACCGGGTGCTGTTTTCGTGTCGTCGCTTCAGATTGGATTCAGTCTTATGTTACTTGTTTGAAACGTCCAGAAAGAGAGAAAGAGAGAGATGAAGATCGCCTCCACACAGTTATCTACGACGCATTCGCTGCCGTCAATGTTGTTCCAATCTCCCCGACTTATCACTTCCTCAATCCTCGGTACGCAACGTCAGAGAAAACTTGTGGAGATTACTGCGGAATGTATCGAAGATCGAGCCTCTTGAGATATCGCCAAGTTGAAGTAGTGATTAAATAAGTAATTTTTCCACCACTATTTCATAACTTTCTGTTTACATGAGACTGTGAAACGCGAAGGTGACTGACGGACTTGAAATTTCGATTCCTTGTTAAAGGTATTTAGAACTTCGGGTATTACAACTCAGAGAATCATATGGGATAGTTCGCCTGATTCAATCTCATCGCTGAATCACACTGACAATAAAACTTTGTTGAAGAGCATCGAATCGTCCTCCACCTTCACAGGAAACTACAAGAAGAAAATCATATCTATAACTGCGACTGATAAGCCATAAGCTGTTCTACTTGCCGAGCTGCCGTCTGTCGCATCGTTCCCCAGAGTGGTCCATGCTTCTAACACAGTCCACACGATCTGCCGAGACCTGGACAGAGTGTGACGAACAGGAAACTCGATATCATTTCCGTCGTGAAATTTTCCGGGGAATTCCTTTCCCCTCGGAAGCACGACCGTCTTAGTCCGGTCGTTGCTCCGAAAATGCTTCTTCAAGGGCAAATGGTGACATTAGCGGCACTCGGCCAACTTCCCTGGATTCTGACTGATTCGTCGCGGGTTTTCTGGTGTAATGACTTCGACAATTAGCGAAATTGTTCCCGGATCCTTCCTGATTCGACTCATTTTTCGGGTTTGTGAAATATCATTAAGATGGTTTCCACGTGTGACTTGCAAACTGCTCGCTTAACCAGCCGGCTTCTAACGTTAATGTCGTCCAAACGGAAATCTTTGATGGGATAAACTGTTTCCTCCTGTGACTTCAAAGAACCTGAAGTGTTTTCATTCGAGCGTCTGTCTCTTATCCTGCAGCAATTAGCGAAACACGCTCATCTTCAATCGATCACGTTTATTTCTTTGATTTCGTTGCTCTCCGCCACACAGTGTCGATTTCTGTCCATTTTTTCGCTGATTAACAAACACCTTTTCTCGGATTTCAGCGTCGAAACTCGTTGTCTATGATGCTCCCTGAGACTGCTGTGGATCTTATCAGAGCTCGAAGATCCAAGAGGTCAACACGCAGGAGAGATCAAGGGACGATTGAAGATCGGAATCACAGATTCGACCCCGCAAATGTGAAATTTTGATGGAAAGTCGTAGAGAGACTCGAGGAGAAACTTCGTATTTGCGTCGCTTGAAGATGAATCGGACATTCCAGATAATCTCGTAAAGACGTCATGGAATTGACTGAGAGCATGTCTTCCTTGTCACACTTGGAATACCTCACACAACTTCACTTATGTTGCGAACCAACGACTGCACCGGAATATTCATGGCTTGGTTGCTGGAAAATGAGAACGGATATCTCGCTCCCTTTTCACTTTGAAAAAGTCTGCTATGATTCGATTCGAATACTTTTCGAAAAGTTTGCATGTCTCATCTTTGGGTACAAAAGCTGATTAATGTCACGAGAGCAATTTCAAAATTCGGAGCGCCGATGTCCGCATCGGTTTCGTCCTCAATCGAGTCTAGTTGACAATCATTGATTTCATTCTCTTCCTCGAGTTCACTGTTTTTCGACCTTGAAGACATTGCCGTCCAATACGATTTTTACCTTTTTGGTGATTTCTGGCCAGGAAATCGCTGCGAACGAAGCTGATCGGAGTATCCCAGAAGTGTTTACATACATTAGAATTTATTCTCGACTCCAAGAATATATTGATCCGCTGCGATCAATAAGCAAGAAATCTTTACAGAAAAAAAAAATAAGAGAACTCGTTGCCTCCAAACTGCAGCAGATTGTTGACTTCACACAGATGTAAAAAATCGACCTCATGGGAAACTAGCTGCCTCTCTCACCCCTTCCCCCCGATACGCTGAAAGTGAAATTTTTGGAGCTAATCCACAGACAGGGCCCTCGCCCTAGTGGAAGTGTTGAATTTGAGATTAACAAATGAATGCCCTTATTTAAAAAAAAAAAAGTGTAACTGGTCGCTCACTGAAAAGAGGAGACAATCGAATCGAAAAGAAGGTTGGTGTTCAAAAAGCGACTCCTGAGTCTGAATTGTGAAATTCAAGACAGGAGACCACGTTTCACGACAGATGACTTTTCTCTAATGAAGATTCTTCTTCCAAAGAGAAAAGCTCTTTCGGCTTTCGCCAAGTTGTGACAGAAGTTCTCTTAGAGAGGAGGTGATTGCGGTGGATTGAGAAATGTTTCCCGTCGTGAGACATTATTAGCGCTCGAGAAACTCTGAAAATGAGCTCTTTATGCATATTCCATGCAGCCTGTGTATTCAATCAGCGGACTAGTCGTGAGCTTTTGGATGAAATATTCAATCATTTCGAGCTAATCAGTTTCCAGATCAATTTTTGATTTTTTGAGCATTTGATATTAAATTATTTCTGAGAATTTGATTTAGAGATTTGATACTCGAATATTTCACCCAAATAAAATATTCAATCAATTATGGAGGATGATTTTTGAATTGTTTGAGAATTTCCGTCCACTCGGGAGGCAAACTTCTGCTGAAGGAAACACAGATTGGGTAACGCTTCAAAGTTTTATTCAACCATTTTTCACATGCCGGTCGTTAAATCAAGTTCGATGTCAGCATCATAACCACTTCAAAAATGATAAATACATTTTCTAGCGAAGCAATTTCTACTTCTAGAGGTCTTTCTTTCTCACCGGATACTCAGATTCCGGCGGAGTGATTTCCGCCATAATTAGATCTCGTTCGATTCGTCGTCGGTCCAGATAAGTTTTCATGTAGAAGTTCAAAAACAATCCCAGAATGAGAACCACCTGACTAGTGGCGAAGTACACCAAGTATCTCGGGAAGCCGCAGTCGTACACCAGGGGGATGCTCATATGCAGAATCGCGAAGACGAACTGACCGATCTGGAGTTGAGTGAGGTACTTTTTCCACCAGAGGTACTTCTTCAGAGAGGGGAACGTCGCCATGAAGTAGTACGAGTACATGATCACGTGAATGAAGGCGTTGATGAACAATCCCAAGCCTGGTTGGCCCTCGGGCGCGAACCCGAAGAAGAACGAAGCGTTGAAAGCCACGATCGTGTGGTGAATGACGTGGAGATTGCTCACGTGACTGAACTTCTTCTTCAAAATGAAAAAGAATGTATCGAAAAAGTCGAGATAACGCACGAAGATGTAGTAGAAGCCCGCTCGGATCAATTTACGGTGTCCTTCGTCGTCGCGTCCTGTGATGCCCTGGCAGAAGAACGAGTAGGACCCGTTGCCGTAGGTCAGAGGGAAGCAGATCGCGAGGAAGGTGACGTTCGCTATCACCATGAACATATTGTGAATCCGCATAATCCACCGAAGATCCATCGGCTTCCGATCTTCCATCCAACGTTCGCCGTTTCGGACAATGAACAGATAAGTCCCGAGCACGGTGCACACGAACACGGGATTGGTGACCAGGGGGTATTCATAGGTCCGGGGGTCCTGCTTGAGGCCATACCTTTGCCACACGCTGGAAATCGACTCCATGGCGGTGTTTCAGCCCAGCGTTCGATGCAATGAGTCGCTTTTGGGGACCGGCTTTCCGAAAGAACGATGGCGTTGACACTGGCTCCGAGAATCTCGTTCGGATTTGAAAGTTTTGTGTACCAGTGAAAAGCAAAGATGGGTGTTGTGTTGTTTTATAGCAGTGACGGCAAGGGCAAGTGCGAATTGCGAACAAAACGAAACGACGCGAGCTCTTCAAGAAGGAAAATCCGTCTATGATGCAGCAAGACAGCGAGCCGGCTCACCGGCCGCCGTTCCGGTAGCGCCGCGTGACACAAGACGCTAATTACCAGAACCGGCGTTTGTCATTCGGTGCGGTGTGGAGAACCGGAGGGAGGACATGGCGGAATCGCGAGCTCGGCTGAAAGAAGAGGGAACGGGGAATCGTGAGAAAGCGCTCGTCTCGGAAGTTACCCGAACACTTCGAAGAGTTCACAACCGGAGTCCAGAGTTTGTCATCGAATTATGATTCTGGTTTTGAGTAACCAACCTGTCGGATGTTGGAGAGTGCTCGCTGTCCTTCGACGGTCAGCTGTCGTTCCCTTTCGAAAGTCCAATGACTGAGCGGAGCTTGAGACTCGGACGACGGTCACCAAACTGAGTGTTCCGCGGACCCTTCTCGGGTCGGCATTAGGGATGAGGAAAAACTTCCGCGTGTCTTAGGCAGATTCCGTTCCAAAATAGTCTCACAGAATATCCACGCTAAAACGAGGAAACTCTCGGAATGATCTTCTCGCTCCCGGTTCCGCCGCGTTCATTGTACGATAGCAGTGCATTTATTCACGAGGACGCGAATACGAACGAGATTGAGTTTCTCTTTCTTCACGAGAAATCGTTTGGGCGTCGAAGTCATTGAGTCTGATTATTTCGAATTGTAGGTTGAAGTTTCTGAATCGGAATGTTGACTGAGGGCAGAACGTTCTTTGGAAAAATTGTCACGAAACTGAACGGACATTCTCGCCGTGGACGGATGAAATACTTTTCAAGTCGAATGCAGAGAGTGTTTCCTTTTTTTCTACTTCTTCGCTTGAGGGAACCTGTGGTTAGAGTCCTGTTGGCGACAACGATTCATTGGCCTTGAAGTTGAGAGCTGCGAAAGATGATCCAGCGCTAAAGTGCATTCAAGCAATGGGTGTTACAGTCGATTGTTTTGATAATGAGGTTCACATAACGTCTCATTGTTTATCTTACGTAAACGACGATATCCTTCGTGGGAACATCAGATAATTCTTTAGTACCAGTGACGCTTCCAAACTCTCTTTCAGTTGCGCTAAACAGATAGTTCGCTTTATAAATAACAATCATCCATCGACCGCAATCTGGAGCTCAACTCACGAGAGAAATCAGAGGCAAATCCTCATAAGTTTGTATATCGGCTGAATCTCGACTTCCATGTCTCCAGGAGGGGACACAAACTCTTGTGAAGGCTCCGGAAGCGTTTTTTCCAACCTTGGATGTGCTTTATGTCAAAATCCCGTCGCTCTCCGAGCGCTGTGAACCGTCGATGACTCTTTCTGGCACGAGCGGAGTACGCTATTGAGATCGATGTAAAAGTTCCTTGTATTTATTTTGGCGGAAGTACAACTCTCGAAACTTGAGCTTAACTCGAATTTGATGAAGTGAATTGTCGAATCGAACCTTCCAAGGTCGGCCAACTGGAAGCAGGGAAGCATGTCACATTGATGCGATTCTTTCGATGAAGTTTTGTTAACAAAATGGAGAAGTCGGTTAGTGATGAAGAAAGTAGATAAGGTAGTCTCGAGATTCAGCTTTGATTCGTTTTGAAAAAAATCTCTCTCTCGTTTGTAATAATGAGTTTACAAATGTAAAACGGTTGCAAGGGGCACTCAGAAGAGAGGACTGTAATCAGCTCAAGTATGATGCCATCATTCAAACATTCACAGAAATCGTTGTTCCAGGAGTCCACGGCGCGATGTTGCCAATTGTCTACGTTCAGTGAGCAGTAACTTACGCGTCGGTGCTTACAGAATGTCGGAGTACATTTCGGGCTTCCCCGGATACTCATGACTGCATCGGAATTCAAACATCGATGGATGGTTCTCGTTGAGCAGATTTGTCGAGAACAACACCCTGGATTCCGGGTTGGATTGAGAGAATCGTGGAATACGAGGAGAGGCATGAAAGGTTCGTCGTAAACTCACCTCGTTTCATGCGCTCAAATTCACTGCGTTATCGAACTTGTGATGAATCTGTCTCAGCTCACATCAAGTAGACGCGAAGATAACAAAGTCTTGACAAAACCCTATTCGTTGTTGATGCAAAACGTTCGAGCATCTTGAGCTCACTGTTGACCGCGGGTGTAGCACTCACGACAGCTATGAATTCCTGCGGTATATCTCCAGTTGGCCGAGAATTTTCAATTTAACCTCTTTCGCATCAATTGATTGCTGTTTCTGAGGCTGACCCAAGGTCTGAGTACAAGTTTCGTCGACTTCAGCTGATTCAAAATGGGGTCTGCTGTCGGAAGCGAAAGATTATCAGCAATCGCTTCCTGGCCGGCCAGAAAACTTCACAAGAATCCGGACGCGGGCCGTGGATTTCTGTTGGAGACTTCGAAGTGAAAGTTCTCGAAACAAACTCATGAAAATCTCCTCCTCCTTCTCCTCGTGGAAGAATCGATATATTTTTGGAAGTGCTGACAATGATCTTTCTTCCGGATGCGTCGTTATCTATGTTTCGACTGATTGGACGAATCGCAGAGCGTTCTCGCTATGATGGCGAGAAGTCGAGGATCTTTGGGCGTGATTGTTGGGAAGTGGAACTTGTGACGCGAAATTCGGACGATTTCCGACATGGAATCGTCTTGGTGCATGCGGCACATGTCAGCAGATCCTTGTTTGCGAGTCGAACCTCGAAGCGAAGAGCCGAACCTTGATGGGTCTCTGGTAATTCATTGTTTGTCGTCGATGTTCGGGATTGATGGAAGAGACGGTGGAAACCAATTCGATTTGTTTGTAGGTGGAGTCCCACCGACCTACATCAAGACTAACGTATTCAGAGTCGGCAATCGAAGGATCGTTAGAAACCGTTTCTTCAATCAAGAACTCCCCCAACAGTCAAGTTTCCAATTCGTTCTCGGAGTCAGAGGGTGGAAAACCACGACCTATCCTCAGGGTAAGCTCCGAACAGCTTGCATCCGATGAGAGAAGGAGAGAAAAGGCTTTCGAAGACTCTAACTGAATTGTTTTGAAGTCGCAGACAAGTTCAGCTTCTGCGCCGAAGAAAAAGGCCTCAATCAACGAAACATTGAACGAGTCGAGCAGTATCAGTAGCAACGAAATAATTCTACCTTTTTTCGTCAAACCCCCGCGAGCAGAACGTCAGCAGCTGCGGCAACTCGCGTACAGCACACGAACTAGACAGGCTAAGGAAGAGGGAGCTTTGGACACGAGTCCCAATGCATGGCGGCCATGGGCACAGGTGAGATGCATCTCTTGGATGACACTCTTCTTCTCTTCCACCGAACAGTCTCGGCAACCAGCGCGTGGCCTCATCTTTAAGTGTCTCGACCAATTTTGAGAAGATTCAATTGGTTGAATTTGAAAGCTCTTTTTGGTTTCCGAGATTCAGTTTGGGATTGTCGAGCACAAAAGAACATCTGAGTCCGATATAATCTATATGGAATAGTTTCTGATTATACACTACCCTCAAATAGTTTCCGAACAAGCCGCGAGCAATGCTTAACGCGATTTGTTGAAAGTTTCGCCATTTTCGATAATGATTGAGACTTGGAACCCCAAACGATCGGAATGTCGAGCTGACATTTTATGATGGTTTCGATGCAAAGGTTCGTGGAAACCTAGTCCGGGGGAGGTTTCTACAAACCTTTCGAACCTTTGTGCGTCCAATATGCTAGAGGTTTCAAGGTGGAGAAGGAGCGAAGACACTAATGAAAATTTAATGACAGTGAGCGCGCTGTTGTGTTGCTGTTTCTCGAGACTTCAGTCATTGCACATCGAGACTTTCAATCTCAGGGAATAATCGACAGTGTTTGGCTCCCATGTTTCCAACATTCCGGAACTGTAATTTGAGTAGAAATCGGCTCGAATCGTCATTCTGAGCCCTATTCCGGTGAGGTGAGGTGAGGTTGATAATTGGCACCCTAAGAAACTCGGAATCGGTAAGAACTCGGATGGTCAGCTTTTGGAGCCAGAGAAGAACAAAGTAAGATCCGATATTTCGCACGAATAAGTGCGATGGACGCAACGAGGTGGCCACAGATGATCTTATCCATGATGGCCACAGAGAATATCTACACAGAAGCGATACTGAGATTGAAATCATTGAGTATGATATACTCATGCTCGCAAATCCCCCTAGAATACGGGGAGGATGGAAGAGCGAAACTAAGACTCTATAACGATTCCGTAAAAAAACGGATAAGAGAAAAGACGGACAGAGGCAATGAACTCTAAGCCAAGCCTGACCCTGTACCGAAAATGGAAAGAACGAGGAGTCACGCCCTTCGGGCTGTATCAGAACGGCCGGGGAAGTGCACTCATGGCACTCGCAAGAGCAGGAATGCTCCCAAGCAGAACCCATCGTTCGAAATACCAGGAGATCGACCCCCGATTTGTGAGATGCGGACGGGAAGCCGAAACTACCCCCCACATTATAATGAAATGTGGCCCCTATCACCCCGAGACGGAAGAACTCGCCAGAAGACTGGGTTTCACTGGAGAGCGTGATCTGGAGACATGGAGGGAGACAAGAGGAAACCTGGAGAAATGGGAGGAAGAAACCCGAAGGATCCGCTGAGTTAAGCGCCCTGGAACAGGGTCTCATCCGATGTGTACATTAATGAATGTATGGAAAGGCGGAGAGGATCAATAAATAACGAAATGTCCCATCTGAGGGCCTCAGTGGCTCAGAGAAGACTAAGCGTCCTGATGCCTCTAAGCACCGAAAGGAATGAGACGATGAATACAGGTTTCGGGGCCGTGATTGAAGATTTCGTCTCTGAAAAACCCTTGTAACTCGATTTGTTTCGTGCACCGAAAAGTCAGATATGCCACGAGGCTCGACATTCCGGTGCTTTGAGGTTCCCAGTCTCCATCACTATCAAAAATCGCGAAACTTTCAAGAAATCGCTTTGAAATCGGCTTGTCCGGAAACTTTCGAGGGGTCGTGTACGAGTATTTCGCCGGTGAAGTAAAGGCTCGGGGAGGGTGTTATTCAATTGACTGATTGTGGGCGAACGCGGGTGCTTGGGAGAAATCATCACATCCTGTAATGAGGTATCCAACCCTGACTTTTAGGGAATCGACGGAGGCACTGGGAGAGTGAAGATATTCCAGTGGACGAGACCTCCAGTTTATTCGAAATTAGGAGCTGACCCTCAAGCCCTAGCCGACAAAGGGTTCCGGATTAATCGCGATTCGTTTACTTCACAGTTCAAATGCCGTCCTGGCTCCTTCCGGTGTTCTCTTTTGTGAAATGCAATGTTGGAAATGTGTCATCATGTATCGGAGAAGAGAGAGGGGGGAATCAAGACAGTGTTGTATTTACAGAAACTCTATCGAACGTTGTTGTAATCAATTGAATAAAGCTTTGTGTTGAATTTGTACCCTGAACGAGTGAATTTCGCCTCCCCTAACGCGTTCGGCCAATATCACTCGCAGAGTAAGCATTTTTCGAACAGTGTCAGACTCGTACAATGATTTTGCGCTTATTGGAATCTCAAAGAAGATGCATCCCAATCATTGGAAAGTTGGAGACGTCCCCCTGGTTCCCCAGACACATGGTTCCCACTGATTTCCAAGAATTTGGATTGACCAGATCTCTGATATTTGATTTTTAGAACCGTCGCCTTCTGCCCTCTTCATTGAAAGGGTTGGGAGGAGACTGAAACCGCCTCGTTCGAGATAGAGAATATCCTTCCTCGTCGGGGACTTGTTTGAGTTTTGATTCGACAGACTAGAGTGGAAGAACGAATGCCGATTTCGATCATCACAGAACTCATCGATGGTAGAATTCGACGACCTTCTGGTTTCTGTCCGATGTTAGAGATTTTCTACTCCCTGTCTCCCGATTCTGTTGACCATTTTGTGGAAACGAGAAAAGAAGATTCCCTCTGCCCAAAATTGTTTCTCGTTCTTTCCATTATTATCGGAATCGCGTGCTCTGCGGCGGATTCGAGCTTTTGTATCAGACAGCTGGAGCGTTGAAAAAATGGTTACCACTTATCACGCCTGTAAATAAGAAGTTCGTCTAATTTTTAGTCTTCTTGAGTGACAGCTGCTAGAGACTTTGAAATTCTCATCCGTCATTCGTTACACATTTTAGTTCAGCGAAGGTTTCTGGCCAAAGCTCGGGAGGGAAACAAATGGACATTCATTACCACTCCAGCAGTGTAGGCGTTTGCAAGTCGCAAGCCTCTCTGGAAACAGCGAGGTCTGACTTCGAGTCACTGCAGTTTGTCCTCAGGTTTCTTCGGAGACTTCGCTTTTTCATGACACTCAAGACAAGATTGAGCGGGACTTCGTGTTATGCCTCTTTCACTCAAGTCCCGGAGATCTTCATTGACGGCAGCAGCCTCGACCGAATCCTTTCTTCTCTCTTCGTGCCGAAAACGCTGGTGGCTGAACCTTTAATCTTCTCCCATCAGCTCCAAAGACGATTCCGTTCCCTGTCTCAAAGTTATTTGTGATTATTGTCTTAAACTCTGATTTCCGACGTTGTTTCCGAGCTTTTCAATTCACTCGCAACTTTCGAGGCCTCTTTCGCGGAAGGAGGCTCGAAACGATAGAGAGAGAGACAAGCGATATCATGAAGCGCGAATTCGACATTCGACCTTGACTTCAAACATCTCATTCTAAGGAATCGTTTCTTGTTCGAATCGTGGGACGATCTAGCTAAAGCTGGAGAATCTCGAAGCCCAAGGAGGAGGAGCAATGAAGACAGCGTTTTTTTGGGTGGAATTTTGCGATGCGAATCGTTTTATTTGGACAATGTTGATGCGGCGCCGAGCCGGAAGCCTTCAATTAAACTTAGCTATATCGTGAATATCCTCAAGCGAAGCGATTCAAGTCCTCACTCGACGCCTCATACCTTACCACCGTTTTCCCGAATCGACGGTTGAGGCGAAAGAATCACTTCACTGGCGGACGCAGCATAGGCATGAGATCCATATTTCTGGTGGCGCAGAAGACAGAAGCGCGCAATCGCAGCGTTGTTAAGCGGCGTTTACCTCCGACGACCAAAGGCCATTCCGCTGAGGGAGTCGAGACCCCCTCGCTTACCTCCGTGGACCATGTTTCCACCTACTGGAGAGTAATCACTTCGGAGCAGCCCGGCGCCATTGGGGAGGTTCCCATTCGGAACGAGATACAACCGACCGACCTCCGTTGCCTGTAAGGAGACGAGATCCCGCTTGACTTGAGATTCCATTGAATCGATCAGGATTCGCTGGAGGAAGAATTTCTTGAGTTCCGGAATGAAATCCTTTTGGACTCACGACAAAAATGAGGCCGCGACCACTCACCCTTTGAGCATTAGCTGTTGGAGCGTAAGCAGCAACTGCAAGAAGAGCACACAGGCACAGGAAAGCGGTTCGCATGGTGAAGCTTGAGGCGCTGAGATTCGGCAAGAACTGATCTCCGATGGCGAAGATTACAGCTTATATACCGCGAGTCCTTGGAAGCGTCCTCGGCAGGGTGGTTCGAATCCCAAGCCGACATCGGGTCTCTTCCTTTGAAGGTGTCGCCACGGCCGTCAAAGAGCTCGTGTCACCCTTCGACGCCTCTTCTTGACGTCGTGTGTAACCACATTGCATCGTAACTGAGTGAGTAGGGAGGCGACCGTCATTGCCGGCGAATCTAAAATGGGTTAAAGAGTCGTCTCCAGGAGACAACGACAGAGTCTTGAAAGCTTTTGTCTTTCGAGGAAGCACTACCGACGTGTCTTCTGTCTACAGATATAATTTAGGAGGCACGTCGACAACTCGCGACCGACCCTCAACGAAACTTGTTTAAGGCCGAGACGTACGAATTCCGACTGACTTTCGAGAGAGACGTGAGACTCTCGGGTTTGAACATGACGTCATGCTCCTTTTTGAGACTCGGAATTCAGACAGAAAGCGGAATCTTCAGACGAAATGTCGGGGTAACCATCGGTGATAATCTTTATCCTGCTGCATAGTGACAACATCCACCTATGTTAATGCAAATTATTATACTGAAAACGAGAGGGAGGATACTGCTGGAGTTCACAGGACGTCACGGCTTAGTTACTCTTAACTTATTGTTAGTCCAGAGACCAGTGTGAATGAAGGAACACGAAGAGGGCTTTACAATTGACCATCTCCTATGCAACGACAAGGTCATGAAAGCCTTTCGGAACATGGTTATGGATGAAAAGAGGGGAATGACACAACTAAGTGATTTTAGATTTTTGGATTTGGATTTATTGGATGTTTCATAAGCACATATGATCCCTTTCGTTTCAGGGATGAATTGTTTTGCATTCACAGATCATCTTTCGTTGTTCTCCCATCTTCTTAGGATTTCCTTCGTCCTTCTGAGGTCCTTCGGTGTTGTGTCGGGGTGAAGTCCTAGTCGGCGCGGAAATTCGTGCTGGGAGTGTTCTCCTTCATCACATTCCAGAACAACATGTCTGTCGGTTTCTGGGGCTCCGCATCGAGCGCATTTTATATTGATGGAAGGATCACGGGAGTTTTGTAGGCTCTTCGTGTTGAGCATTCCCGCTCTGGCCAGTGCCAGGAGACGACTTCCCCGCGAGTTATCGTACATTTCCATTCCGAGACCTCTCGTCTCTTTGGACTGACGATAGACAACCAGTGTGGATTTGGATTCCATATTCCGTTTCCATATGGAATCCAATTTATTCTGCACTCTCGTTTTGAGTTCTTTGCGGAATATGTTCCACATCGGTGTGCCTGATGTATTTCTGGTCATTCTGAGATCTTCTAGGTCATACTGAGTCCTCAAGGTTCTGAGTCTCTCCGTTGCCTTCACTTTCGTGTTCGTTATCTCAGTGGCCGTGAGTACAAGTCTGGGCCATCTACTTTGGTCCATTTGTCTCACCCTCTCAAAATACATCACTTTGCTGGTGGTTTCCCTGGCATCGAAAGAACTCCAACCTAGTTCTCCTCCGATGAACTCCTTTGATACGGTGGAGTGTGGTATGCCAAGAGCCCACCTTCCCTTCGATGTGGTTTCTTAGTCTCCAAGGCATTACGACCACTGCATTGCAATATGTGAGTTGTGGTACTGCGATGGCTTTCCAAAGAATTTTGGACACTTCGAATCCGTCGAAGCTCGAATGTGTTCATCATGACTTGCCAGGTTAAGATGAGAAATCCTAACACAAGCGCAACTGAGCTATGCGTTACCAACAAAAGGCTATTGCTGAAATCACGAAGAAAATTTTCGAAGAAGGCAGCTATTGCACCACGCAATAGCTGGGGCTCTCAGAGTTGGCATTTAGAAAGCATCCAGAGACGCGGAAATCAAGAAGAACTGATGGCAGAACCACGACGGACACGGAGGTGGAACACTCGATGTCTGTGATGTACAGTCGGACCGCGACCGTCGAAGATGGAATTCCGGCAGCGGTGGTCCTATTCCACGCGATCTTGAATGAAGAAGAGCCACTCCCAATAGATCGGAGAGACGGAAGAGTGTCCATGATCGAAAACTAGAGAATGGATACTGGAAACGAACCGACTCCCAGGCGAGCTCTCGACTGGATACGTCGGTCGGCTCCCAGACGGGCTGTTTGCTTGATAAACTGGGAGTCGAACATATCCGGCGCGGTAGGCTGGAAATCACTCATGAGTGTCAGTTTGCAAATTCTCGATCCTTATTTTGATTTCGACAACTCGCAAGGCAGCGTTCTCCATTGAACGCAAATGAGCTCAGCAAAGGAAGGCGAAACATGAGTATTGATTCGTCCGGGAGAGGCGCACGTGATCCCCACTGCAAACTTCTCTACTGGAGCACCGGCGGCCGGTATCGCGCGGTTCGAACGGAAGGATTCAAAACGAAGTTCTCGAGCTTTCTTGAGATTACGATGCGTGGAACCTAAAACATTCTTCGGGGGATTCGACACCGCGGTGCGAGGTTTCCCCGTCCACATTTGTGCTCACATCCATAGGTTCGGAGTTATCCTGCTCCCCGATTCGAAGGAAGAGAATGGACCACAGAAGACGTTTTCGGCACTTCGAGTGCTATCCGGCAAAAACAGGGTCTGTCTCGAAAGCCGGAGTCTGAGGAAGAGTGGCTGAGCAATGTTTCAAGGTTTCCTCCGTCGCCGAGTGCGTTTCTGGGGACGAAAAAGTTGGGAATCGATGCGTAAGACATCGCGACAGCTATCCATTTCCCTGGTGCACCACCTGGAGGGCAGCGAAGATGGTTGGTCATTTCTGAAAAGGCTCGATTGGTCCACAGTCCGCGAGGCCGCGAGGCTCTCCAGCGCGCGCGATGTCTTCCCTCTCAGGAAGCACGCTCACCGTTTAGCGCGTCGAACGCTCGGCAGTTAGTGACAGGGCTGCCGCTCCGCTACCGTTTCTAGATGGGCTCACTTGGTTCCAAAACTTCGGGCGTCATGGCTGAAGCTGCTGCTGCGTTTGTTAAGGAAAGGATTTCTGCATCGCCTCTGGTGGTGTTCTCGAAGACCACGTGCCCATACTGCGTGAAAGCGAAGAAAGTCCTCGACAAACACAAGGTAAGATAAAGAACGTAATCTTCAGTGATTCTCCAAATTATTGGCGGCTTCTCTCTGTGCACTGTCTCGTTGACACTGCCGCATAACTAAACAACTCTGTCCGGTCAGTCTCGTTGACCGCGGTCACGACGTCCAGTGGTGATTCCTTCAAGTCGGACAGAATGGAAACTTCGAAGATTTCATTTTGTAAAAATTATCGCGAGCATTCAAGTGAACTTCGAAGTTTCATTGTTTCTCCAGCCGAACCACGAGTCTTTTAGAGTTTCGATGTAAAAGCACTCGACTCAGAGTAAAATCGACTTCAAGTGTTCGTTTCCACACAGTAACATCGATCTCGAGTAGAGTTGATCTGAAGGAATTTCGCTTCTGTAGTTTGTCGCTACATTAGGTTCGAATCGAGCTCCTGGTGACGTCACCGAGCATGCCTCGTTATATTCTCTGAGGTGACGTCATCCGTCATTCAACTTCCTGAACGCGCTGCTTGAGCCGCCGAGAAATCGATACGCCTGCCAGGTGGGATCATGCGACACGCCGCTCAAGGAAGCTTTATCCTTTTGACTAATTTGAAACTTTTCTCTCCAGGCTCAATACGATCTGATTGAATTGAATCAACGGGAGGATGGAGCGGCGATCCAGGACGTCCTCCTGGAGATCACGGGGGCGCGATCCGTGCCACGAGTCTTCATCGGAGGCAAATGCATCGGCGGCGGTGACGATACACAGCGTCTGGATTCCGATGGCAAACTAGAACCGCTTCTCAGAGAAGCCGGCGTGAAAATGGCATGAGTCACCCCCGAAACATTAGCGCTGTCTTATTTATTCAGGACTTGATGTATGTGATTGACTGATTGATTGATTGATTATCGACTACAGAAGCCATACCGTTGAGCTGCTGCAGTCCCTACTGCCAATAAATGAAATAGTGGGTTGAAGGTAATGTTCTGTTTTCTTTTAAGGTGGTTTCGACGTTATGAGACGACGGTGTTCTGATTGACACTGTAACTGCGGAGGATTAGGACTGAAATCTCGAACAATGCCGGAACTCTTTTCCTCTTGTCAATGAACTGGATGACATCATTCGAGAACTTTTCGAGGAAGAGAGAATACTTAGGTTGTGGCGTCAATAAATTGATGAATACACGAAGGCTAAGAGGGAAGTTCTTCGAGTTTTCCGTCGAATCAAGAGTCCTGCTGACACTCTGCGCTCGAGCCTCCGACACATATAGGGCAAGTTTTACCTTTGAGAATCAATAAGATGCTTTTGTCAGACATTGTTCTCTATTCACGGACGGCCTCGTTTACCAAGTTCAACGACGTTTCGTTGAACGTGGATTCGATGTGAACTCGAGAATCCCGTGTCTCGGCTGTGATTCGCGTCATTTCATGACGTCACGCCGTGCTGTGCTTGATCCCTGTTGTGATTTGTGATCTGGTCGGACTCAAAGAATCGATTCTTGGACACCACAGATATGTAGGTAGAGAAGCAGTCAAATGTTGTAACGAAAAAGCAACATGATTCTTTCGGTTGACGAGCACTTCGCGGGGCGGTGCACAAGAACGGTAGTTTTTGAAAGATTTATTCACAGACACAACGAATTTCTTATCGAAAGAGGCCATATACATTCTCACCTTTTTTCCACGATTATCTCACAACATTCGCGCCGATCGAATTAAAGTATGCCTAAAAACATCGTTTCTACACAATATCTATAGGAAGCAAAAAGCGCAGTTAAGTCATTACCCTTGATAAGATTGGGATCACGCACGAGCACGTGTATATCTACAAATGATCGAGTTTCAACACGATTGGGTGGGCGGGCAAATGTTTGGGTCGATGCATTTTACAATGAATGCGACAACTTCGGTCTGGGTAGTGGAAATGTCATCTGTCCAATCGATGCAGGATGACGATGATGATGAAACAACGAAAGGACATTTGACCAAAAGAGAGAAGAGATGAAGATTTCGGTGAAAAGTCGACGCAAACTTGAATCGTCGTCGACAAAGAGTTTGAGATATAGCGGATGAGGTCCATTTTTGTGTAATAAGGCTTTCGTCACATATTTTTTGAGTTTTTCCTTTTCGATACGAGTCTCTCAAATGATAAGACAAGAATCATAAACCAACGACAAGGAGCAGCAGCTGTGCGAGAAATCTAATACGATCGTCCACTAACAGCACGTCTGAGAAATCTGGCGCAAGTCTCAACTCTCACGAAGACTTCGGAGTTTTCGAAGCGGGAATTCGCAACAGCTAAACTACAGCGTGCCGTTGAGGAGACTTGACGTTATTTCCATTTTCATGCGCTTCGCTTTTGCAGAATCCTTCTTGGCGACGACCTGCTTCTGGAGGGCTCGACATTTTTCCTGTGAAGAATTTCGTTATGTCAAGAGTGAGGAGATGACCTCGAAGTTTGATAATGTCAAACGAGAGAGACGATATGTTGAGGAAATCGAGAGAACTAACCTGCATCTCGGCCATCTGTTCACTGTGGCGTTTGACGGCGTCCTGGAACTTGGATCTCGCGTCTCTGTCGACCTTGCCCATGTCGGCCTTGAGCTCGCAAATGATCCTATCTTTCGCTATCAATAGTTTCTCTTTTTCCGCGAGAGCCTTCTGCAGTGAGAGTACCTGATCGTTGAGCTTCGTCAGAGCTACCACGTGGTCTGACGACGTCGGATCCGGGAAAACGATCGGCTTCGAAGATTTCACTTCTTTGACCTCATCGTCAACATGAACCTGATCGAGAGAATATGAGTTCAGTCGGAGCTTTTGGGAGCGGCTCCTCAGACAAGCGTTCCAAGCAGAAGCAGATCGCGTACCTTTGTCACGTCCGGCCGCAGTTTTCGGTCCCGGTGGAAATCAGGTTTCTTCTCTTTTCTCTTGTTTTCGGGAAGAAGATTCGCTGTTGGTGGTGCAGTTGGGCTGCTGCGGGATGAACTGGCTCTCAACCTGGAAGACGATGACGAAAATCAGAACTCTCTCGCCATCGCCTCTTTGTAATCTCGACGTGAATTCGTGTACATTTTTCTCAGGATTCAAGGTCGAACCTTACCTTGAGGGGTCCGAAATGCGGGCCTTCGCCAGCGTCCGTTTGAGAGAAACCGTGCACAGCCAACAAAGCATCTTGCCTTCGCGTTTCTGCGTCTCCGAATCCTTCCGGTCGAAGGCACTCTTCTGTTTGCACTGCTCGCATGTGACTGGTGCTCCATATTTCTTCTCTGAATTGGTACATCTGAGAAAGAAAGCCGAGAAGATCAGCGGGCGTTTCCGGAGAAGTGCCAGATACAACATTAGTAAGAAGAAAAGTCTCCGCGAGCTCACCGTTGGCATTTGGTTCCAATGAAAGCCGCAACGAGATTGCAGTAGTCGCAGGATCTCGGTTTCCCGAACTGACGTACGTTATTCTCACATTTTTTACAGATGGACGTTTTGCTGTGGAAGACGATTTCTCGAATTAGAAGCCCGTTCAGTAAAGTTATTAGTGATTATCCGTTAATCCTCTCTCGGTACTGAAGGGAATAATATTGATATTTCATCTTTTTTTCCAGTTGGGTTAGCGAAGCGGTTCGGCGAATGCAGAGCTGGACCGTGAGAACCCCCAACATTCCTTGAAATACACAAACACCCGGTTTCCGGTGAACTCGATTGTCGTTCTCAGATCGAGTTTCCGACGAGTGTCCACCAAGTTCTAGAGCCGCTCCGAGATGCAGAGCAGTTCCATCTTGGAATAAACAACAGCTTCGATTGCAGATGATCCCATTGTGAGATTCAGTCGATCCAGCTCTGGACGTTTGTTGTCGTTCTCAGTTAACAACAGCTTTATGATTCCATGGGCATTCGTCACCGCTTCGATCTCGACCACCAAGCAGTAGGCAGAGGTCGGAAGCGACTTTTAAGAAACGACATCTCGAACGGAACTCCCCACGAACCCCAGATGGATTTTCAGATTCGGAACCGGATCAGGGATTCCTTTCTTCTGGAAATCTCGATCGACAGATCCTCATCGAGAAGGACGATCGAGCCGTTGTAAGAAGATGCGGAGTTGAAATATTCTAACGAGAAACCTACCCTTCTGGATGGAAGTCAGCGCGGCAGTATGTACACTTGACACTGGCCTGGCGGCATGCCTGAAAACAATCGAAATTCGTGTGAACCGGGAGCCAACAGAGCCGATTCGACCTCCCTCCATTGAGAACTGGTCAACACTGAAGTGAAAATCTATTTTCGTATTTTTCTCGCATAAATAATAACGAGTTTCCGAAATAATCAACTTGTGCTAATTATTATTAGAGTGAAGACGTCGTCGATGCGGACCGAGAACCGGGAAGTCTGTTCGGAATTTCTCTGGAAGTCTCCATAGTCCAGGGTCTCACTCCGGAGGAATGCGATTCGTAACGATATTCAAGATTTTGCGTAACATTCTATATTGGAGAGTTCGAGAAACGAATCTTATGAAGTCATACTACCGCAGCGTGCATTCTGAGCTCTAGCCGTAGATTGTCGTCATTCATTTTCGAGAACTCGGCCAAGCAGTGTTACGGCAGAACCACCTCTACCAACACTCGGTGTCTTCAAGATCAAGGTCCGATTCGAAAGTGCGTAAACAAACCTCTGATACCTGAGAACCGCTAGGTTCCCGAAACCAATCACGAATCTCAATGGGGTTGGGGAGCTTCGCAGAATGAATTAGGAGAGAGATCGAAATTTTTGTGAGAGGTTTCCAAGAAACTTCAGCAGAGCCTCCGGAATCCCTAAAAATTTGGTCGGAAGTAACCAACGGTATTTCGGAATCCACAAGCATTCGCAGTTTCAGAGAATTTTGATGTCTAACGGTCCCCAATGACAGGAAGTCTCGCCCCAAATTTGAATTCCGCATAAGTTGCGGAGACAGAACGCAGTTGGCACGACATGTTTTCCCGTTCCTGATCCCGCGACGCAACCGGTTGGTCAACCGCAATCGAAACTACCGTTCCGAACTTGGCCTTAGCTACCTGTTCCCCTGGAAACTTCGTTCAAGACATGCCGACAGCAAAGAAACGAAGCTGGAAACGGTTCAAAAAAGAATCCAACCTCCCGGTGATTTTCGAGTTCCGCAGAAGTTTCCTTCACAGCCGAAGACATCCTCGGTCATGAGTTCAGCCCCCGGTCGAAACCTGGGACGCTCAGCTACAGCGTAGAAGTTGTATTCGAAACTCACCTTGCACAGCTGCTGTCCTTGCGACAGGTCTTCGAACGGATGCCGGGAATTGCACTTGGAGCAGGCAAAGAGTGCCGCCGCCGACGACGACATCTTGACTTGTTAGGATTCCGAGCTGACGGAACGATAACAGTTTCGCGGGACACACAACGATTTCTTTGCACGAATTTAACTTAAATCACGAAGTCAGCAGGACTTTCGAACGGTCACGGATTTCGCCACAAGAGATATTCACTCACTAGTTACTCAGTGACAACCGGGTTAGATCGTTCGGCTCGTCTGTTATGTTTGTACTCACTCACTCCACAACTGAAGTTGGTATTTGGGTACTGCTGCTGATGATCATGGTGATGACGACGCGAGGCGAGGGAAGAACGCGTTCGCAACCAATCAGCGACGTCAGTGGCGGCGATCGCTTTGGCGCCAAAATTCAAAACATCGCTCGAGGGTTACGATTTCGCGCGATCCGGAGAGCACCCACTGCATTTCAGAAACTTTAAACCGGGCGAATTAAGCAATGAATAGCTGCGGTCGTTGCTGCAGAGGATCCTCCTTTTTGATGGCCCCACCAAGGGCCAGGAAGCCTCGCGTCGAGGCACACTGATTCGTTGATTTCACTTTTCGGTCGTTGCCGACTGGTGTTTTCATCCGGGATTCTTGAGAAACGCGCCCCGGCAAATATTGAGAGCCATGGCTTTACGATTCCAGGCTCGATCCGGAAGCTTTCACATCTCCCAAGACTTACATAAACAGCACTGATGCATGCCAATCAACGATGCATTGCTCGAAGCGCGGTTTTTCTCGGAAATAAGATTGGGGCGAGAAACATCGAGACTCGAATCGTGATTTCGCCCCGTTGTGTTGAGAAATCTCACCCCGAAAAGGTACTCCGCATTGCTCACCGCATAAGCCGATGTGATTCGAAGTCGAAATTGGCTCTAATTAGCGCTGAAAGTGAATGAAAAACGTCTTCCTGACCCACTTGCTTTTTCAGGTCGTAAGATGAAGTTCTGATCTGGAATTCCACTCGGCCACAAGTTCGGTAAATCCGGTGAAAATGTCGGTTATAGAGTCGTTTACACCAGGTCGCTCGAAATTCGATCGTCTGAAATTGGGTCTGCTCTCCAAGGCATTGAAATTGAGACTGATCTAGCCATTAATTTCTCTTGCTTTACTTGGTATACAAGGAAAATTCCGACTTCAACATCAAGATGGCTCTCAATCAACAGAGGCTTGAGATAACAAAGAATAATAAAATACAAAGTTCACAGTCGTTCATCCATTCACGCATTCAGTTTCCTCGGATCGTCTAGCTTTTGAGCCTTTGGCATTGTCGACGATGAATCTTGGAGCTCTATGCGATCGATCCTTGATTCGATGATCGAGACTGAAGTTCACAGTTCGAGAGTGGCAGACTCACACCAGACTATTCACTCATCTATACCGAGAATCCTCATCCAACTCGAGTAATCCACCGAGCAAAAAACGCTCAAAAATTAGAATGTCGCTAGGTGCTGCTGGTTCCACAGATACGCGTAGAAAGACGATGGTTTTCCTAGAAGACCTCTGTGAGTTCCGACTTCGATGATGGTGCCGTCCTTGAGGACGAATATTTCATCTGCGTCGGCGATTGTTGACAGTCTGTGAGCTATGCACAACGTCGTCTTCCCGGTAGCCGCTCTCTTCAGGGCCTTCATGATTTTCTGCAATTTCAAAATCGAACTAAATTCAAGCCATGATATCGATTTTTCTTCAACGAATTTGTTCCCGGGAGTTCTCGATTATCACAAGAGGTTTCGGAGCTAATTTTGATTCTTACGTGCTCGGTTATAGAGTCGAGGGAGCTCGTGGCTTCTTCGAAAACGAGGATAGGAGAATCTTTGAGTATTGCTCGTGCGATAGCCACGCGCTGCTTCTCGCCGCCGGAGAGCTTGAGCCCTCGTTCGCCGACCGGGGTATCGTAACCTTTCGGCCAGCCTGTGATAGCATCGTGGATTTCCGCCATTTTTGCCGATTCTTCAACCTCGGTGTTGCTTTTCAGGAGATCTCCATACTGGAGGTTGAAACGAATAGTGTTGTGGAATAGCACGGCGTCCTGTAACCGACAAACGAAGTTTTTCAGCGAATAATGAGAACGAGTTCAGATCTTTGAGCTCAAGCGCCACGTCATCATTGCCAATCGTACCTGTGGGACTACGGCGATGCCGCGGCGGAGACTTTCGAGGTTCGTCTCTTTGATGTCTTGGCCGTTGATCAAGATGCGACCATCGATCGGATCGAAGAACCGGTACAGAAGACGCACGGTGGTGGACTTTCTGCGAGGAAGAACGAGAAATCAAATAACATCGAATGGACTCCGGGCCGAATTCAATGGATTCTTGTCGATGAAGCAATGCAGAATTCACGATGCTCTCACCCGCTCCCGCTGCCTCCAACCAACGCCACCTTCTTCCCCGTTGCGATCCTGAAGGAAACATTGCGGAGAATCGGTTGATCAGCGATATAACCGAATGTGACGTTCTCGAACTCGATGTCCGCTCTCTCTTTCGAGATGCTGAGGTAAGGCGCGTCTTTGGAGCTCCCGATCATCGATTTCATTTCAGTGAGCGCGAACATGGTCTGCATGTCGATGATCGCCTGTCGGACTTCGCGGTAAACTGAACCCAAGAAGTTCAAAGGCAGCGACAGTTGGAAGAGGAGTCCGTTGACCATGACTAGATCACCGACGGTCATGGAGCCTGAAATCGATGAAACTCTGCAGGACGGAAATCATTTCGATCTGGGAAGAATTATGGAATGGGCTGCAGGGGACCCTCGTCAACAATCAATTCACCTGCTAGAATGTCTTTCGAGGCAAGATACATGATGGCGGCCAACGATGTTCTGAAAATCGCGTTCTGTCCGAAGTTCAGCGCTGCGAGCGAGGTCGTTGTTTTCAGGGAAGCTTTTTCGTAATCCTTCAAAATGGCGTCGTACTTTTCGATTTCGTATTTCTCGTTGTTGAAGTACTGTCAGGGATGGAGCATGTTTGATTATTATTATTATTTTTTTTTATATCAAATATCAAGTCATTTGATGGCAAAGATCATTAGACTTCTTGGAACTCAAAACCCTCTCACAAACAGTGATGGACACCCTTTTGAATCAAGTTTGAGATGATAATTATGATTGTCAACATGATTAGAGAAAAACCTTATATGATTATGATTTCGTTTCAATCATGATCATATCCTCAATAATTTCGGACTGATGTCTTTCTGGGAGGTTATCGACGTGGCTTTGGGGTGATTATGATTATTAGGAATATGAATATCAGTGAATTCATTCATGATTGAACTATCAATTGAAGTAACCGATGATAATAATCATCTGAAAATCATAATCACAAATTCAAATCAAAACTTGTAAAAAGAGGCCGATATCATGATCAATCATCACTTCATTCGGAGATTCGGTTCCATAGAGACCCGGGGACGATTTATGGAACGAATAATGATAAGCTGTCAAGATGCTTGGACTCACTTTGACGGTTTCATAGTTGATGAGCGAATCGACGGCCCGAGATCCCGCTTTGTTATCAGCTTTGTTCATATCGATCCTAAATTGTGTTCTCCATTGAGTTACCAGCAGGGTGAAAGCGGCGTACGATCCTATGCAGCCCAACGTCACTGCGGCGAATTGCCCTCCGCATTTATACCACTGAAAAGATGGACTTTTAGAAAAAAACTCTAATCCGAGTCCAATCTATCACTGAATGAACTTGATTTCATAATTTTCTTTGATGAAGATGGTTCGAGATGGATGAGAGCATGGGAATCAGCACGTGAACTTACCAGAATCGTGCTGACGAGCGTGACCTCGAGCAAGGTGGGTACCACGTTGAAAACGAGGGCGGAGAGGACGAAATTTATTCCCCTTGTACCTCGATCCATGGCTTTAGAGAGAGCTCCAGTCTGTCTGCTAACGTGGAAGCCGAGATCCAAGTCATGAAGATGGCTGAACAGTTTTCTTCCCATGGCACGGATAGAATGTTGAGCAGCCGAGGCGAACACCGCGCTGCGCAGCTCGTTCAAACCCGCAGCTCCCGCTCGCGTCAAACCATCTGCCCAGAAACATTTTCAATTTGAAAACTGCAATAATGCTTCCTGAGGAAATATCTCGGAAGTGGATAAGTTCTCCACAAATGTATCTCAGTCAGACGAAACTGTTCGAACCAGTCTCTTGATTGGGCTCGAGAAGATGATTCCGTTGATATCTCAGTTTGGATTCTTTCTAATAACTCACAAGCGACCACGAGAGCGAAGGCCGTCGAAGCCACGGCGCTTGGAACACTTTCGAAGTTCAGTTTGTTTCCAGTGTGCTCATTGAGGAAGTCGATGAGGTATTTGAACACGAACGGAACGGCGATGTTGACCACTTTGGCAGCCACCAGAATCCCGAGTGCAAGCTGAAAACACAAAGCTCATTCGATAAGTTATTCCGCTTTGATATTTCCGATCCGTTTGGAGAAGGCATTGAGATGAGAATCGTTCGAAATATGAGACTGCTCACCGCCACGGTCTTTCTGATGTGAGGTTTGTCTTTTGGCCAGATATATCGCGCCATCTCCGTCATGATTTTCCAGCCCGAGATTTTCTGCTCGACACCGAGTTTTGGCGGAATGTATGAACTGTTGCCGGCATGGAAATGTTTGGTCACACGGCCGAGCTGGACCGTTCGGGTCAGAATCTGGAATGAATAGTTTCGATTCATGGACTCATCTTTAATCTACTTCTAAGAATTCCACTCAGCCACACACAGGATGCAACCGATGATATGGTCAGCCCAAGGAAACTCTCAAACTTTCATTCGCCATAAGTGCATTTCTCTGGAAAATCCGGAGTATAGTGAACAGAGCGGGCAGAGTAACTTCGAAGCAGAGAGAGCGTTGAGCTTAGGAAAAAAGTCAGAGGAAACTGCTTGCTTGGCTGAGGGAGCCGGATTCGAGATCCCAGGCTTCCCCGAACACCGGATCTTTTCAAGCAAGAACAGGTGGCATAGCCCAACGCCACAGTTCTACACCAACAGGTGTCCGATAGCTAAGATGAATCCTTAGATTCTGTTGAAAGTTTTACGGGGGCTCTCGTGGGGCTTCTAAGCACAGGGGATCTCGGATTGATTCACAGAGTTTTATGGTGAGGTTATCGATCACAACATTCAGCAAACATTTTCACTGGGAATGCGTGCTACGGAAATTCTTGAAACTTGCTACAGTACCTTCGTTGGACCCTTGCGAACCAGGGATGGCTGCACGAAAAGAACAACGTCAGTGAGAACAACTCATTTTCAGAGTCAGATCACTCCTAGTTTCAGTAGACGGAAAGAAATAAAAATGATCTCTAAACTTAGTTGACCGCCCAGAATCAATTCTAACACAATGGTCATTCCATTGTTTTCACGTCCGGTTCCGCTATCGGATTTCCCGAATTTGAATTCGGAATCATCTAGCGGACTCCTTTGAGCGCGGATATCAAAGTTCTCCACGAAACCATTCAAGATAGAAAAGACTTCAAAGTCAGCTGTATGACGTAACCACAAGTCATAACGGGCTTCTGATTTCAGAGGAAACCGAGGAATACTATCAAGAAAGATTCAAAAGTTGTTTCCTATCAATGAGAAGAAAATAGACCCAAGTGATTCGAAACGAAGTGTTGAAACACTCATCCTGACCTACGGCAAGTCGTTCTAGGACAACGTTCGAATCGACCCCGACAGTGTTCGAACCTTTGAACGGAAAGCAGCGTTCCCGACGCCGGCTCGCACGGGTTGGATACAGCAAGTGAGTTTCCTTGAGAACACATTGCCCACATGGGGGCCCCGGTAGGGCCCCATAGGAAGCCCCCGGAGGCATCCGAGAGCCCGCAGAGCTCCCATGCAGGCCGACATGTTTGTTTGTGAGTTTGGCAGGCGCGCCAAAATTCAAACAGCTGTTGGGTGGCCGCACAGTGAGCACAACGGCGGAGAGCTATCGAGGCGCGCGTTGTGTCATCCGTCATCGAGAGCGCCACCTTGGACCGTTCGGAACCCATAGCCCTTCCGGACGAGAGTGGAAACTTCTCGATTTTCAGATCTCGGAATTAAAACTTGACGTTTTTCTAACCTGTCAGGGACCAACGTCTCAGTTAGGAGCTGAGGTGACCGACACTGACGGTATCTCCAGAGAAGAGGGACGGAAGAACTGAGCGTACCGTCCTGTCTCCTCAGGTTGCCGTTCATCGTTGGAATCCATCAAAACGATGTAACGGAAGGATTGTGAAAGAAGGTCAGAGGTAATGATGGTATTTGTTCATTTGATACCATCATTTCTGCCGATTTCTGGAGGGACGGCTGCACTCAAAATGCTAGAAATCGTTCCAGGGGGAGCGAATCAAACATCTCGTCGGCTCAAGAGGTCGGGAAACCGTGAGGAGATTCTCCGCGGTGACCGCATTCTGTAAAAGAAATCTTTCTGGATCTCAAGGACGAATGTTCTCAGATTTGCATTCGATACAATGTTGTATTGGGCTCAATTTCGCTGAAATCAGAAACGGAGAGATATTGACTCGGTGGTTGTCCCCTCCTCCTCTCAGCTTAGGAAATGATTCTTGAGTTTTCTCGACTGACAGCTGTTAAAAGCTTTCGCTCCTCGTAGACTTTCATGAAAGCGACGGAGAGGAACAACCTCTCCATTAGAGCTACGGTGAAAGTCAGGAGGAGACAGAGATTTAGGTTCAATAACGCTCCAGGAGTATATGTAGTCGACTGTAGGCGTCTGATATCGGCTGTTCGCCCTTTCTGCCTAAGATCTCAGGCTGACCGGCGAAGCAGACGGTGTGCTAGCGGCCGCGCTGGTGGTAAAGCCGGTGGGGTGGTGGAGAACCATTAGTCAGGGTTCCACTAAGCGGGTTTCAAACGACCGGAGCTCTAGCTCGTTGCTGCTTTTTATGAGGATATTTATAGGGGTCAGGTAGCGATGGCCCTCAGGAGCAGGGCAAAACTCAGGACCAGCTCAGATCAGAACCTAGAGCTTGGGAAACTGGCGGGATTGACTCCTGGCCAAATTTTTTCCTCATCGAGATGTCTGTCGGATCCTAGAACTCGCTCCTTCGAGGACACAAAGGAAACAATTCGAGCAAGAGGATTCGGGGAAAAGACGAAGGATCGGGGTCCATTTTCGCGATGACAAATCGGCCATACTCCAGATGGAAGACTTCCGGTGCCTTGTCTACGATCGTTCCTCAGCGACGTCAACGACTTCTTCCGCCAAAGTCCAGGAGTACATATTCCGAAGATCTCGTCAAAGGTTCCTTCTCGAACGAGGCAGAGAGAGAGAGAGACGTTTATCCCTTGCGTAATCGCACGTAATAATGTAGAGGAGGTCATAAATTGAGCACTTCTGCGAATCG
The DNA here is from genome assembly GCA_021527715.1 of Neoseiulus cucumeris. Lineage (NCBI taxonomy): Eukaryota > Metazoa > Arthropoda > Arachnida > Mesostigmata > Phytoseiidae > Neoseiulus > Neoseiulus cucumeris. The sequence goes on along the minus strand of JAJSRV010000086.1, from coordinate 506,864 downwards.
GCGGCTGCGGTATTCACCATTCTCCTGGGAGGTCCTGCGCCGACGCCATATTTTCCCGGCTTAGATCCCGGCCTTGATCACGGTCATTTCCGCAGTGATTTCCGTCGTCACCACCTCCGCCAGGAGAACGCGTCTTGATAAGCCCTGGCGCTGAATTCGCTTTCGTAATGAAATCTGCCGTTACATTAAATCAGTGTCGCTCTACGCAAGCCGTGTTTTGTAGCTCCGAGATATGTACTACGAGACACCGTCGTTCAATCCTCGCGGTCTCTTCCGCCCATCGCGGACACGTTTTCTGGGTCACGTTGTTCTGTCCTTCTGCGATAAAGCTGCGATTCAAAACCTCAACTTCTCTCCCTCTTCTCCTCACACGGAATTTTTCTTCTTATGCTGTTAATTCGCTGAACTTTTCGCGAAAGCCACGATGAGTTTGTGGTGGAGGATAGTTTCGAATAAACGAAAGTAAAATCGGTTTTATTGGAAACAGAAACCACCGAAGTGGTCGTCATTCGCTGATCGAGAGATACGTTGCCCAGTAGACGATGATGAACAGCAGGAATGCAGTCGGGAACAGAATTCTCGACACCTGTATAAGGTCATGAATCAAATTAAAATTGGCCATCCTTGGAAGGAAATACTTTCGGGATTCGATTTCACTCAATTTCTCATGATTCATATCAAGTGTGTCGAGGTAGATTCAAATGAGATTGTTGAAACTGTTTTACCTTATCTATAATATTAGTGTATCTGAACAGAGTTTGCGCGACGGTCATCCGGCGACCTTTCGGATCCTTGTACTTGTCGGGTTGAGAGTATCGGTTCTGGAATGATCCGCAACAAAATTGGTGCCGACTCAAAACAAGATGTAGCTGTATGATTTAACGCACGAGATATAAGTTCATGAAAGTGAGACACAGGGCATTCCTCGTACCAAAGTGTAAAACTTCTCGACATTGTACGCGATTGGATATTCGAGGTTAGCCAGGAAAACCATCAACAAGCAAATGAACAGCCAAACATCGACGGCTTTCAGATAATCAACCGACGGCGTGGAATTCCGAGATTGGACGATCTGCGTCACCGTTGTCAGCACTGATGTGACTCCGATGCCGGTTCTCGCCGGAGCCGCGTTCACGTCGAGCCAGAACGACCCCCAGGACATGATGACCACGATTCCAGTGGGAATGTATGTATTCAGGAGGCTGCAAGGAGAATGCAGGATGAGGGCACGATCTCTTTCGTTCTTCCTCCTTTTCTCCTTCTGCTCCTAGGGACACAGAGGTTGGGAATTCGGGTGCCAAATTTGCAAAGAACTCGTCTCTGGACAAGCACGACCACATCGCCCGGACGGGAAGACGCGAGAGAGCCAAGAACATTCTTTTTCTTCTCCTTTTCCTCCTCATAGATAAGAACTTCGTGCGTGGATAGACATCAATGGAACATGACGCGGCCACAATAGTTTAGAGTTTTGAGCAACAAAATTTTGAAACGTCGTCGCTGCCACCGAAGCCGCTGCCAGCTTTCTTGAGGCTTTCGACATGTCATGGGAAAAAAGTTTTGACAGACGACTCATCCATGACGGCCTGATTCGAAGGGTGGGTCACGCCACATTGCATCGACTTATGGACCGAGACCACCGACTATTAATGTAAGACCGTCTCGCCTAAACGACTGCCCGGAATGAATTATATTTTAGTCCATCGAGAAGGATTCAGATCTCTCTCGAAGAAGGCAGACTCGGCGGCAAAACGAAAAAGTTGAAGTTCAATCTCGCTGCCAGCATTGACCCTCTTTACGGTGGAAACATTGGAAGTCAACATTTCATTCGAACCTTGCCGTGATTCTTCTCGTGAAGGTGAAGTTCGCGTAGAGATAGTCGCACTCGCTGAAAATCCACTGTTCAGTCGTTTTGTGAGGCTTTGGCTGCGCGATGTCGAACTGGAGCGGTGCGTTGGTTTCCACGAGACGAAGTGACACGTTAGGATGCGGCGAGATGGGATCGTCCATCCAGTGCAGAGTGGCATCGCTCGACGGCGTTGACACTGAAACCGATCGTAGTTCAGGTCTCTTACATATTCCACGCTCAGTCGAACTGGAAATACGCTGTATTCCCGCGTGCTTCGAGTTCTTCCTTCGCTCAAGGAGTTGTTTATGCTTTTGATTTAGTGAGCTCCATTCATCTTTTTGGTGGACGCCGAAGTTCAAAGCGAAGCGCGCGGTCGGCCGAGCTCAAAGAAGCATAACGAAACGATTGAGTCAGTTCGAGTAAACTCGTCTAATAAGAGTTTCTTGCGACTTGCGATCGATTACTTACGCAGGCCGACCTTCAGGAAACAGTTCTGCTTGTCCATTGGATATTTTTGGAGCTTCATGAGGCAGTCTACCTGAAAGAGATATCTATGGAAATTCGTTAGGTGATGCGTCATCGTCGCCTTCGCGTCGTTTGCCGACGCAGTTCATGTCGTGAAGTTCATCTCTGAGAAGCAAACGACAACGGAGGTCGTTTGTAACAGTCACGCGGCGAGGTAGATAGACAGCATAAATTACGGCGGGACGATTCATCACCCCTGCACTGAGCAGAGGAAGACCGAGCCACGTCACGTGAAATATGCGCTGCCTCAGAAGCCATGCGCGAGCACTCCTCGATCGGCAACTTGGCGACAATGACGTCGATGATGATCGTCCATCGGACATCGTGTGTGTCGGCTTTCGTTACCTTGTTGTCCGGTAAAGGTGGCCGTCGTCGAGAATCTTCACGAATTTGTTCGTCACCGACTGCTTGAACAGATAGCCGCTCTTCGAGTTGACGAAAATGATGTCGGGTTTCCAGATTTTCGAGTAGATTTCCTCGGGAACAATCCTCACCGAAGAATTGTCGAGGAGGGCGTCCAGAGTCAGCCTGTCATCTTTCCACATGTCAATTACGAACAGATGAAGACGAAAGCCCTGTCGAGAAAGTCGGTTGACGTTCGGTTTGACTGTTCTTCCTCGACGGTCGAGTCTCCAAGGGAGTCGGATCGGTAAAGAGGACGGGTCGCGGGGAAACGCTGATGAATTCCCCGTCGCGAGAGAGAATTGGGACAAAGTATTCTCGTGGAGGTGGCGATTGCCGAATTCAAAAGAGAAAAAAGAGTGCGTTTCATGGGAAAATATCGGTCCATTGAAAAAGTTCTCGAATTCCGTCCGATACGGGGCACTCGGATTTCTAGAAATCCACAAATGACTCATGATGTGACTGCCTGAATGGTCGACTTATTTTTCGAATTGATGTCTTCCTTGTCGAATTAACGGATTTCGTTTTGAGAAACATCGTCGATTGGGGGAAGAGATCGGGAATTCCCGCAACAACCAGATAGAATCACTTCTGGGGACTGAAGATGATCAGAAATTGGCGAAAAATGCGGAAAGGGAAGCCAAAACAGATTCAGAGAGGACAGCCGGTAGTGGGGAAGATGGGCACGAAGTATTTCGAGAAAAAGAAGATCAGTTTAAAGAGATCGAATCGCTCACCATTTTGCTTTCGGAGATCTCATCGATGTCCATGATGTGGAAAGCGACGAAAATCTTTGCGGCTGAGCCATCGGCGCTCCTTGGTGGATCCGATGAGTAATATTCAGACGGAAATATCGATTTGAAGACAGGATTCAATGTGAAACTGGCGGAACGAAAGCAATGAAGAGTACTCTAAACAACAACTAGAGACCGCGTTCCCCGTTACGTTCGAACTTCGTATTTCGGTAGAATTTCGGCTCTCAGGCCGGTCGTTATGAAGTCAACGGCTTCAGCCTCTGAGACCGGTCGTTGTTGATGGTTGAGAACAATGTCTTCGCTGAGGAATGAGATGTTCACATGAAGTGCTCCGTTATCCTCGTGGAGATCAAAGCTACTTCTCGATAACGAAAGATGTGAAAATTACAATTCTGACTAACAAAGACTGAATTGAGTTGTGGCAGACGCGGTCGCGACGTGACAGTGATTCATGATCTGGAAACCGATTGATTCATGCGCAACATTCCCTCATTCCTCTCAGAAACACGTCAGTTCCGCCGAAATAGACTTCATCATGCAAGGCATCGATTAAACCTTCAGAGTTTCCTCGGATTTTGCAGACGATATCTCAGAAGACCGGATCCTTTTCCTTCATTGTCCGCAACTCTAGCATTCGAGTCACAATCCCAGGGGTCTGGGATGGAGGTACTCCGGGGTGTGAACTCACCTCTCGCAGACGCCCAAACCTAACGAACACAAAACAACAAACGAGAACAAAGTACACACTGACATCCGGAGCATTTCGCTCCGCGGACGCTCCAGGTGTTCCTTGGAGCAGCGTTCCACCACAAGCGAAAGATCGTGCGTCCGCGCGTCGATCGGTGTGTCCGCCGGATCTGTCCCGGAGACTGTCCCTCGGCCCGTCGGTCGGTCGCGCTGACTGTCAGTCAGTCAGTCGGTCGGTTGGTCCGTCGGTATCGAAGCTCACTTCAGAATCTCTTGGAAAGAACGTCAAACTCTCACACGAGGTGAGACGCTCGCGCAGCAGGCGATGAGCCGCCGCGGACGTGACCCGCATGCGAACACGCTCCCGCTCTACGAACCTACACTCGCTCGACCGCCAACCAGCCGGGCCGTATTGTAAAGTTGTCACTCTTGACATTTTGCGACCAGAACGTTGCTGCCATCTTTTCCCACGGTCGAGGGTCAGGGCATTCTATAACTCAGTATCACATTTTTTGTCGAGGTTACGCATCCGATTATTCCGCTCGCTCGCTTCCGGAAATGCGCGACGCATCCGTTCTGTGGAAACGGGGAGAAGGGAAAATTAAAACCTCCGAATGCAAAGGAGGAATAAACTGTTCCTACGCAGAAAGGAAAACTCGCCGGCGAGACAGTCTCTGGAGAGGGGGAACAAGCGGAAGAAGTCAGAAACGCTGAGTGGGCACTCCGTGTTTTCCTGGAGCCCGTTCCTTTCAGAGCCAATCGGGTGGATAGCCTCGGCTCGCGGTATCGCGTTTCTCCGATCCGCTTGATTCAATCTGACCCGCTCGCGCTATCATGTCTCCGCCGACCGTTATTCACTCATCTTTCCGAGTGGGTAGTATCGTATCCGCTGTGCCAGTTTTGTCCGGCGGCGTACTGGGTTACAAGAGGACGATTGACAAGAACACTCCTCAATACGGATAAATCTTGAAAGCGAATCAAAATAGAATGAGTAAGATTGATCGGTGAAAGGCAAATGGTTTGGACAAGGTGATCGCTCGACTGACATAAATGTCGACTAACTTATTGTTGCCAAACTTCTGGCGTGGAAGAAGTTCTCAAGTGGACCGAGCAGGTGGGTTCAGAAGCGGAAATTAAATCTTGTGCCCGCTGGCGACGTGAACGACCTCGAGTTTTGGATTCCGGGATCAGCGGCTCAAGACAGTTATTCCAGCTATTTCTAGAACAGCGCCTGTCTTCGTGTTGGGGAACTTATCTCCTAATATCAATTAAGATTCACAACTCAGAAATGAACTTCACAGCTGGTGATGAGGATGTTGAAATCGATCATCATATTGAAATGGAGTTCTCGTTATCAGTCTCAACGTCTTCCCCCAAGGAGGACCAGGAGGATGTGTTCGCGATTCACGATTTCCCGGTTTGATCCCTCCCTGAGAATCCAACGTCGACTCGAAACAAGACCTCGATCGATGCGAACGGATTCCCGGAGAAATGTCAAGCGGACACTACGTGGTAAGCTGCCGCCTTCAATGATAGTACAGGGGGTAAATTAGAGAGGTGGCTGCCCCGAGGTCCGTCTGGAGGTTGAAAGGGAGCTGTTAGTTGACAATCAGAGCCCGCGGCACAATGTTAACATTTCGCCCCGGCCAACAATAACAGATAACACTTTGCGCGGCAAACGTATGCGGCCGTCTGCAGACACCGAAAGTCATTGGTACGGAACTAATGAGAAAATATTCACTTATCTTAATCCTTGACCAGATAAGACAGTAAATTGGCTCTGGCCAATCAAGAACTCCTGTGCACAGGAGCGAGAGTACAGGAGAAGATCACTCTGTCGACCTGACAAAGACGAAAAATAGCAAAAACAAAATCTGCAGATTTTATGACCTTCAGAGATTTTCGGGTGCGAAAAGAAGAAGAACAGAAGATCCGAATTTTTATTTTTTCCGATTCGCGAAATTGAAACCAATTCTAGGACGTGCCGACTTACAGTTTATGAAAGTGACCGAAAACATAGCACGTGAGTGAAATGTTGGCTTTAGTTCTGCTAGGTAATAATTTTCGTCCGATTCGCTTTTGAATGTCGCAGCGTGCGGCAAAATGATGCCGTTTCTAATGAAAGTCGCTCGGGAACTCTCACTCCGTAACAAGGCTGCTAGCGCAAGCTACGCAACGAGACATTTACATAATTGGATGAACGGACGGACGTACGGACGGATGGATTGATGGATGGATGCATGGAAATTCTGCCGGAAAGCAAATGCTGTCTAGGCCGACTTTGCTGTTTTGTTTGCGGATGTTGCTAGCGTGGCGTTTATCGGCGGAAAGCGGCACGTCATATCAGAGTACGACATTTGGTAACAGATCACCATCCAGCTGAAGATTGTTCCGAGAAGCGACATCATCACCTGCGAATGAGAAATGCTCACTTTCTTAGTCGGTCGCTGGCAAACGAATATCTAAATCTGTTACATAACCAGAGCTTGGGAGTTTGGGCATTACTCTTAAGTAATTAAAACATGAAAATGCAAGAATCTGACATCGTACAACGATCCCCGCGTTAAAATAACTCCTGACAGATGGAGTTTCGTGTGTGGAGCTCTCTCCCAGAGCAGATTCTTCGCCGCAGAGTCGAACAATCATTTATTCGGGAGTTCGTTCTAAGCGGGGTTCGTTGTACGCGGCACTCATTTGCGGGTTAATGATTTTCAACCCCCATCTATTCATATGAATTGATGGATATCTGGATAAATGATCCCTCACTTTTCCCGCTCACGTCGTATTCGGGCGATGTGGTCTATCTTCGAACGATTCATCCATTGATTGATGGGAGTTGATTAATGAATAATGCCTAAACTTCCAGGATCTAATGATGACGAAGGCGCTACGTGAAGGATCCGGAAGCTCGAAAACAACTACGAACTCGATAGAAACTCACTTTGTAGCCGATGATTCCCAGGCCTGAGACCCGGAGTCCTAGAGCTTTCGAGACCAGGTTTATTGCGCAAATGAGATCCTCGTTGTCGGTGTTATTCTCGAGCCGGATGCGACGAATCAGTCTTCGAGTTGCTCTGCACGACGCGTGAAACTTTTCCGCGGCGGTGCTCATCAACAGAAGCTGTCCAATGTTCGTCAGCAGAACGTAGAATAGATATGTGATCAATGACGGGACGGCAGAGGGAGGGATTTCGTATAGCGGAGGGTCGTGCATGCACGGGAAAACCATCATCGAGAACGTCATGACTCGGAAGCAGACGTGCAGCAGGATATGGCTGTAGACTATGGCGGCGAGTTTCGATGAATTCTCGCAGCAGAGGTCGACCACGTTCCGGAATCTGCGGATGAGGCGCTGACGATCACCTCTGTTTCGTGTTTCGAGTTGTTCGTTGATGCACTTCACTTTTCGGTCGGCGATGGAAATACACGTGATCACAAGCCAAGGAATGACGTACTGCGAGTGATAGAAAACGAAGACCGAAGACGCGACGTAATAGACTTCGTATGTTTTTCTCAGAAACGACGATAGGTTCGCCGAATTTAGGGTGTAGATCGAGTTCAGAATGAATATCAACACGTCCTGCACGAGGACGTACATGAAATATCCGAGAGACCTGCGACCGGCGCTCGAGTACTTCTCAATGTCCGAGATGAGTTCTTTTTCTCTTGAGAAGACGGCGTGGATCGAAAGGAACGCGGAGGAGGTGTGGAGCAATGTCCCGATATGGAGGAACTTTCCACTGTAGTTCTTGGCGCTGTTCCTCTCAGTTCCCACCATTCCAATCAGGGCTCCCACCTGGTAGAACATATCCTGAGCGATCGTGAAGTGACAAAGGATAACCAGACACCACTTGAGACATTTCCTGTCCTCGGTCCACAGCACCCCCAGCATGCGGAACATGTACACCATCAAGTTGAGTTTCTGACGAGTCTTCGGGAACAGCCTTCCAGGAGGCAGGGCATGAGTTTTCTTTGACGAACCAGGACCTCTTCGACGCGGGACGCCGTCATATTCGAGGTAAGGTGATAGTTCGTTCCTCATGATGCTCGTTTGCCGGCTGCGGTGTACGATACAACCGGTTCGGCGGACAAAGAGCTTTTGCGGCGAATTCAAATCACGCAGCTCGCCAGAAGCTAATTTCCGCTGTTTTTGAAACCCAAAGAGAATCTCACTCCAATATCGGATCTTGTTGACGGCTGATTGGGATTTTGACAGGACGAGGGGTCAGTCGGTCGAAAAGAGGACGAAGATCACATCGGGGATAAGACCAAGCGGAAATTAGCGTTTGCCACATCTCGATCCGAGAGTGCCCCCTGGCTTGTATTTCTGAATTTCCCTTGGAAGCCGGAACCGCCAGCCGCGCGTGTAATCAAATCCGTTTTGTGTTTCTGAGTAATTTAGGAGATGTTCAGAGATCGCGTGCAACCTAATGAATCACAGGAAGGCTTTCGTCCTCCTCATCGTCTACGTACAAGAGTAGTAGTAGTCGTACAAAATGGAAGCCCTCATAGTCAAGACACGAGAGGTCCATCTCCAGTAATCAATCGAAGAACTTGTGCCGGGAGGCTCCCTCTGATTACAAAAAATGCTCGAGACAACAACGAAAAAAGACAAACAGGTTAACGAATTAGTTGTTCTCTCGACAGTCGTTCCGAGACTGCTTAACGTTACCGGTTTAGGTGGAGCACCTGACTTAATTCGCCTCGAGCGTCACATAGTTGCTCCCCGAACTCACCCTATTTGGAGGAAGAAATGCGTCTGGGTGGGGAGGCTTGACCGGTCGGTCAGTGCTCAGGACAGGACGCGGAATTCGATTACGTCTACTACTTCTACCACCACTACTATAACATGTCAATGGCCCTGTCAGCTTGGGTCGTTTCAGCTTTGTCGTTGCAAGCGACCGACTGACTGGAAGTCGCCGAGCTTTTATGTATTCGGTTTCCTGAACGCCAGCAGCTCCAAACGATTGTAAAACCTCTACTCATCGGTCTCTCCTACACTTCGACATTCGCGCTCTTTATTTTCTAACTCTCTAACTGAGTACGAGCTCTGGGTGAGTCCCGCAGCTCGGCGCGGACCGTGGAGAAGCGAATCAGGAAACGCGGAAAGTTTGTATTGCTCTCTTGTTTGGGCGGAAGGGCTTCCTCGGAAGAAAAATAGCAAACTGTTGGTGTCGACACATTAAGTCAAGGGAACGGACGTTGTAGTCGGGATTGGACGGCGGGGAGGCGCGACCCCGGGGCAAGTTTGGACAACTCCGGCCAAGGCGTCGTTGAGGCAGAGCCAGACCCGGCTCCTTGCAACAGATGGCGGTCGAGCGCAGCGAGCGAAGGTGCTGGGCCGCTTTTGGCTGTTTTTATGGAAATGTCGTCGTGTTCTAAACCCTTCCGGTCGGACGGAATGCCAGCTTGGAGCGATGTATACGACGGGCATCTCTCATGCTGCATTACGGGCAGCACATGTTCGACGGCGTTTACCATTTGTGTACGAGCCACGCGCTACTTTTATGATTGAATGAATAGATGTATGTATAACCGGAGAAAAAATTGTTCGCACGTGAATGAAGTCGCGGCTGGCATCGTGCCTCCCACCCGGGGCTCTTAACCCGCCCTCCGACACTTGTCCCCTGTCCTCGATTCGTCTCCCTCCGCTCCCAGCACTTCTCGCGATATCGAAGATGCATCGGCGATGCTTGAACAATGCCGCACGTGTCCTTTCCCTCAACAACGTTGCTCTCGTTGGCTGTAGTTTTGCAGTGCGTCGTCCACGACGACGACATCCGAAGTCGAGAAGAATTTTCAACCAGATTCTTTAGCGCATCAAGAACCCGAGAAGCTTTGTTCTCAAAAAATGAAGGAGCTAGGCAATGGGAAACGTCCACTTGATGGTGAGTGACCTCCTCGCTGCTCCCAGGACTAGGATCCATGCAGCGAGAACGCCCCCGGCGCCTGGAGGGGCTCCATCAGGGGAGGGGGACTGCAGCAGAGGGAGCTCTTCCGCACCTGATAACGATTTTCATCGGAGAGGACCTCCAGTACGCAGTGGAGGTCTTGTGGAGAGTTTCCCGATAGCCTCTCGTGCATCCGCTGAGGCCTTCGTGGAGAGAATTCCTCTCGGCTTCCTATCGAGGTCTCCTCAGAGGAAAAATCCGCCCTCCCGTCTGTACGTCGTCACATCCGATTCCATGATGCTTCCTTCCCCTTGTTCAGCGATCCCCGCATTATCGTTCGCAGCATCACCGCCGACACAACTAACTCCCTACAAGATGGGTTAGCCCTGCGAGAAAGCTGAGAGCGGAATCGTGGCCGGCTCAATTGGCTTTCGCCATTACTTACTGAGCCCACTCGCTCTCTTCCACCCGTTTGTTCACAGATGCTGACTACACTCACTCAGAAACCCTGGGAGAACAAACATCTGCTATCGGATGGCAACAATCCATCCATCCATCCATCTATTCATAAAGCAAGACTTGCACGTTGACGGCATCGTTTGTGCGAACCGGAACCTTTTTCACGCGGAAAACTCACTTAGGAGTTTCATGTAGAGGTCTTTAGTAGCTTGTAAGTTGAATCTTTGTGTTTCGAAATACATGCGATGGTCAACTATAAAGTGATTAGGGGTTGTTTCTGTTCCGCCACTCAGAACTGTAAGATGACTTTTTTCTCTTTTAGGAAGAGAGAATTAGAAAAGACTTTGACTTTTCGATCCCGTTCTCCGCCGTCATTGATGTTGAAAATTGAGACTCTGGATTAACGTGTCTGGATAGACTCCGAAATTCCGGCACTCGTGACATCAGTTAGCGACATCCCGCTCTAATCCATAATGGAAACGACTTCGAGAAAACCAGAAGCGGAAGTACACGACAACCGAGCTAAACAGAAGCTGAATGCTCGTCACCGCGGCATATAGAAGTAGAATACATTAGAGTCGAGAGGCTTGGTGACGAACAGCCGTCGAATGGAGCGAGTACGGAGTCCGAATCAGTCTAGATGAAGTGGCTCTGGGGCTTCTTGTCGCTTCCTCTGCTTGCCGCTCAGACTGGATCCGACGACCTGGCTGTCTCTTCCCAACTATAAGATTTGGCCAACGTGCTTTAGAGGTGGTAGGCGTAGTCTCGTGTAAACATATGTAGTTGACGACGACGAAAACGGTCGAAGTAGGCCTGGCAGCCAACCAACCAACCAACCCACTTGTCCTCCAGCCCCGAGTCGGCAGCGCTGAGGGTTATTGTGAAGGAAAATTAACTTTTCCCAGTCTCCGTTGGCATAGGGAAGCACTGCTTCGGCGGTGGGACCTGGGAACGAGGGGAAGAGTTGCAATCTACGTTCACCAGGGACGGCCGGCGCACTCGTTGGTTGGCTTCTTTTTCTCCGAGCTCCGCTATTTCTCCCTTGTTTGTTCGCGGATACACGCGCCTACTCGGAGATAGTCCACCGAGTTTGGCTAAACTGCACTGCAGATCCGTTTATCTAACAAGGTTCTCGAGCGTCTGTTTCAAAATGCGAGTTCTGGACTTGATTCATCTCATTTTTTGTTTTGCGTTCTGAACGAGCCTGAAATGTGGCTCTGAAGTCATTTCTGCACTCAGCTCGAAAGAAGCTTCGCGGCAGTAGGAGGAAATGTTCGATCGAAGCAAGTTAACTCGAAATACAGAAATGCAGCCTCAATGTGGCAAACGCGGTGAGTTCTCCCTCTTCGTGGATAGATTGAATTGTTCCCTGACTCTTCTTCGCTCCTCGGTCCCTTTTTTTTCGCCTCGGCTTTCAAACCCGAAGGAACCCTACCATTGAAGCCGGGTTCCTGCATATCTCCTTTCTTGACGGATGCCGAAGAGCTGCCCTCGCACAGGAGGCCTTCCCCTCAGTCGGCGAATCGATGGCCGTGGTGGGGTGGCAGGCTTGCATCCTTTGCCAATAGACGAGAAATAATGCAAAGCAGGCCTGGGAGACTGGCATTGATTTCCCAATCGATCTCTACATCTACATTGAGTTAGCGACTGTGTCTTCACCCTCCTGGGCGTGTTTATGGACGACGGCCTCTCCTCGACTCCTTCGCGAGACAGCTTCCACAACTTGCAATAACGGAGAACGAATCCTTTGACGATGAATGGGAATCAGGAAACCGCGACAGAAACTTGAGATTTCTTCGAGGTAATCCGCTTTTTGCTCCTAATTACGTGACGACGAATAAGACAAGGAAGAAAGAATAAGACATCCGAATCTCTCGCTTCGGTGAGTGTAATCCGTTGTAGCCAGGTCGGTGGCTGCTCGCGAGATTGAAATCCGCGCTGTCGAAAGAACTGAGCAAGGATTTTTGTTGTTTTCTTTCTTCGCTCCGCCGCCGTCACATGTCCTCGACGTAATCGCGCAAGAAGCCAATTCCAGCTCGACTCGGACGAAATCAGGACGAGATCTCTTCGGCGTGTCACAGTCGTGTCACCCGTGGAAACCGAGAGCAGGGAAAGCACCAGCACCGCCTGCTCCGTACACGTTAGCTGGAGAGTCTGAGGTCCCACGTTTCTTGGCGAGTTTGTGCTCCGGGTGGCGTTCTTGCGGAATCCCTCCCCGACTCCTCCGGTCCGCTAAGCCCCGAACCACACACGAAGACGCGCAGATAGGTTTTTCTCGTCGTCTTCGACCCAACCTTCCACCCCCATGAACAGGAGAGAAGACTTTAGAAGCTTTTTTCTTCGTCTTGTCTCAGAGACAACGAATTGAAAAGCCGCGTTGGGTGTTGTTCTTCTCCAGGTACTCTCGGCCTCGTTCGATCTGAAGTTCTTTCTTCCGTTCCCGGACGACACTCAATGATTTCGACCACACCTACGATTTACTAGAGAACTTCATATGTATGTTAATATATATATCATGTAAATAACGCTCATTACAACGAACACCGCTAGAGCGAACAGATTTCCCGCGACCGTTTGGCCGGCCTTCCGTAGGGGATCGGTTGAAGAACGCCCCTTATAACGAACGTTCATTACAACGAACAGATTCCAGCAAATCCAGGGGCTTCAACTGACAATGAGTTGAATCTCATTTCTGAAGACTTTTGATTAAACGAATTGAGGAGTCGAAAGAATTTCCGTACTTTATGCCTCGGGTCCACCACATATATCGACTTTGACGTCGTTTTCAATCGATTTTTTGATATGCCCGAGGTCGAACTAGATCATGATCAGATCTGAGCAGCCTCAGTGGCAGAAACTTCGATTCGGAGAGAGGCAGTCCGGTGAAAAATCTCAGATTTTGAGGAAATCAAAAAGGTTAGAATAGAGCTTCTTGTAAATCACGACAAACGCGTCCATCCAGGTCATCCAACGCTCCGGAATTCGCGCAGTGAGCGGCAAGAACACAAAACTCGCTCCGTGGAAACGTTTATTCATACATTGAGCTCTCTATTCGAAGCTGAGTCGTGAAAGGATAGTTTCCAGTTTTTCTCTGTGAATCTCAGTGCAACTTATCATAAACTTGGCGGAATATTCATCTGAATCGAAGAATGGCTTCCTTTCCGTGGTTTCAACATCGCTTTCAGCTCAACAGAATCCAACATGCGGACGTTGTCGACGTTGTTTTCGCTTGTCATGAACAGCGAGTGGGTCGGCGTACCTTCGCCAAATATCCGGAGCCTCCTCTACAAATCAGAGCCAGGATTCGCTGTAGCTCCTGGCGGCTCCTTGTTTCTCGTCGCCCCAGAACCAACTCACTCTTGCTTGTGGTGCCACGGGAAACAGAGAGTGGGAGTGGAAGAGGGGAGTTTGGGGACCGGTGGGGCTGGGGCTCGACGAGAGTGAGGTGGGGAAGTCTTTATTTGGCCGGAACAATTGCATTTCGTGGCTGTGGCTTTCATCGACTTTCTTCAGCCAGCTCGCCAGTCGGAGCACTTTTTTTTTTTTTGTTTTCGTCGCGGAGGTTGTTGAACTGACCAGTCGACTCGGCTAGTGAACACATTTGCTGGACCCCATGGTTTGTACTGTTCTCCCCAACCTCGACAACGGATCGCAAACAACCGACAAAAAGGCCTCGACCCGTTGAAGCATCGTTCCCCCGAGTCACATTGGAAACGGAGAACTTTTTACGAAAAATCCGAACTGAAAGTGCTCCTCGTCGCAGGTGGGCATTCAGATCGAATCTCCAGAGTGGTCTGTGTAGAAAACGAACGGAAAACGTGGAATAACTTCCAAGCAGCCTCGTGGGCGGCGAGTTTATTCACTCGCCTAGTTCGTTCATGATGAGTTTGAATTTCATTTTGGAGCAACCGTTTTCTTCGAGAGCGGAGCGCCAACTTTCACCGGTTAGAAATTATTATCAGGGAGGAAGCTTCCTCGAGGTTGCAAACCATGTCTTTGCGCCGAACATAAATCGGGAAGTTTCCTCGGGCTGGAACAAGATGCACGCTTCGTTTACGACTAGCGGTCACGAAGTACATAGCGGAACACGACCGGCATGGCAAGAAGGCAAACTCACCCTCCTCCCGTTCGCGTAGTGAGTCGCCTTGCCATGTCCATTTGCCTGCTGTGGCCTTATTTATCTCAATGCGACGTGATCTGAGCCTAAAGTAATTGCAAGATGCGGTGGGGTGGTTCCATGATCGATGCTGAATCCACCGAAGAGCCCCAATCGGCGAGTACGTCACCAGGCTGAGTATCCATCATATCTCCCATTCATCAAGATCGCTCCGTCTGCCCGATGCATGTCCGACCGTGTGTTTACCGAGAACAGGACCCGTTCATCGGGAGGGAAGACGTTTCGTGTCTTCGACGATGTTTCTTTTACCGTTTCGTTGTTGTAATAGATTCACATTGTCATCAATCTGCCGGAACAATGCTAGTTTACAACAGCAATCGCGGAACAGAGTTTCTGAATCAAACTCCACCGACCGGCAGCCTCCCCATGGACTATAGTCGCTGGACAGGAATCGTGGTCGGGGCAAAGGAACGCCAGGAGTTTCCTCGTCGGTCGCGCTGTTTGTGCCGAGGTAGCGGTGGACGCTTGGGTGGTTTGGCCGGCGGGGGTTCCGAAGTCTTTGCTGTTGCGATCCATCGCTCGATTCGCCCCCGCGATCTTTATGACTGCGACTGACCTCCCTGATTAGCTTGCCTAACTGAATCCGGGTGGTAATCCGATGTGGTCGGACTCCGGCTCAGACTCACCGCTCCGTCGCTGGCTTGCTGATCGAACGACTGAGCTGCTCTCAATACAAATGCAGTTAGGCTGCTCCCTTCTCGGTGGACTCGCAGACTACATATATATGATCTGAGCCTCCCCGAATGATTTTTCTCGCTGCTCCTGACTCTCCGATTCCTCGGTGATCGAATCATTCGCTCGATGCTTTGACAGTGCGGCAATTCGTCCGTACAGCTGAGCCAAACACAGAAAGAATAGATATCTGACAAACGAATCGGAGATCTAGGATTTCTGTCGTGACGAAAGTCGAGGATATTTCTAGTTTGGAATCCGTTCCACTCAAGTAGAGCTTCTTGTGAGCGTTGTCATCCGACAAGTGGTCGAGTTCGCGAATCGGATGCGCACGTGATTTGTCCGAAAACATTTGACTTGGATCGGACCGTCCAGGATGACCGTCCACTGCCGATTGAGGATCCCAGACTGTGTTCCGCTCAATTTGATTTCGTCGAGGTCCGGGACCCTGAAGCCGCACAACACTTTGAATTACACATCGAGAGCGTGCTCGGCCACTCCGACCGAGCACCAAGTGGACTTTGGACACGTGTTGTGCCGGTCACTCATTAAAAACATTAAACTTCTGATTATGGAGATTGTTGCAGCAACTTGCCAACTGCTCGATTTGTTAGAGACTGGTCGAACGATTTTAATTTTAACACGAGCGTTCATTGAAACCGTGCTCGCGGAAAACGGGAGTAGAGAGGACGGGGACGAGATTACTGAGCGGAACTAGAGGATAATTAGGAAGTAATGGCTCAAAATTGAAGCAAGCCGCGACTTAACTGACCGTGCCGCCGGATGTTGGAGTTAATTTTCAGTTTGGTGGCAACGACTCCGTCCGCGAACACCTGAAGCCATCGCGAACTCTGACGAAAGCATCTGAGCCTTGTGAAGTCGGTTTGTCAAAGCACGAATCAGCATCATCAACGATGAAATCATGTCGACAAAAACGATCCTGACTCCCGGATTTCTGTCTTTATCATGTCGATCATTTTGCGCCTCTTTTCGTTCGACTTCTCGATGTTGAAGATAATGCTCAATATTGACAGCTCGCGTGAAGCCATCGGAAGTGAATGAAAACGGGGCGAAGTCGATCGCCGCTGATTTGATTCTGAGTTTTTCGCATTCTCGAAACGGCGACATCTGCCTCTGCCGTTGTCTCGTTAGCAAACAGTAACAAAGACACAGTCTATTTGAGAACTCGGTTTTCCGCGATAAAGAACCGTCTGCTCGAACGATTTGGAGAATAGCCACAACCGGCACCCGAGTCCTCCTCAGGAGATACTCCTATAGCCGACAGCCACTCCTTCTCCCCAACAGCGAGTGAAGGAAGTAGTCCTTCTTCGCCGTGTTTGTCTTTCTCAATTTTCAATTTGTCTTGCCTACAGTACAAGTTCTGCGCGTCGCTTCGCAACTGCGCGATGGAATTCAAGACATTTTCTTTCCAATTTTTCTTCCTTCACGGTCCCGTTTCCTGAACCAGGAGTCTCTCCGGAAACCCGACGCAGGATTCGTCTTTTTCGAGGCCCGAGTTCGCACAGAACCTAGCTCGGCGGTCTTCTCCGTCGTCTCCAGGAGCTTGGAGCAGGGAAGCAATTCCGTTCCGAGTTGTCAATTTCCATTCACAGCGGGGAAGTCTCTATTTTTCCCTCTCGACAGGTGGATCTCAACCCACTTCCCACGACGCGGCTCGGCCACTCTTCCCGTGCTTTTGTCTTGACTTCCTCTCTATTCAACACTGGATCGTATATCGCGCTGCTTCCCTATGCCGCGCATTTGTCAAGAGCGAAGCCGTTGCGATTCATCCAAGGTTTGCGTCTTGCCTACGAATTGCCTCCTTGTCTTCCATATTGCACGAAGCTCAGGAGAGGCAGAAAGGACGACGACAAACAAGGAATCAACTCAGGAGGAGATGAAGTTCTGGAGCTTCATCAGAAGGAACATCGAAGCAACAAAATATTCGTTTTATTCAGCGTTCAATAGTACATGCTCGAACCATAATTCAGTTTGTTGCGAAGCCTCGGACAGCACCGCCGTATGGCCGACGCGAGTCGTCTCATTCGGAAACATCTCCTTCCGAAAGGCAGCGTCGGAAGGAGGAGAATCAGGATTCCATACGGTCCGAGCCACGATTGCAGATTCTCGAGCGGTTTTCCTCGAACACTCGATTCCTCGGAAGAAAACCCTTCGCCGGGTTTTATGTTGAACGCGAGGTAAACAATTGTGGAACAAAAATAGAGAAACACGACCACGAGCACTAGTACGGTCGTGGCAAGGTAGTAGGCCACGATAGCGTGCGAGAGGTGGCTGATGTCCACCGTTTGGAATTCATTGAGAACAGTTCGTAATACGTAAAGTTGGTTCATAGCGAAAAAGAGAAGAAATTGGAGGAACGCAACCATGTTGTGTTGCCCTATGCATCTGTTGAAGAGCGTCGAGTGAGTGTAGTGTCTCGGAATGCAGCTTTCGCACGTGAAACAGTGCCTTGTCTCGTCATCTATGACATCGTGACACCATCTGCAGAAGAACATGCATTTGCTCGCGGGAACGCTGCGTATCCGTCTCGGTGGGAATAGAATCGCCATCGCCGGCAGTCCGTACAGCAGCATCGTCAACTGAAATCCCAGCAGCAGCTTGTGGGTTCTGAATTCTATGTTGACACCTTCTCTCGTCAGCACGAAGTAGCAAAACTTTTCGGCATAGGCGTAGAAAGACGTGCAGATCCAAATCGTGAGTGAGATCAGCGGAAAGTAGTCCATGTTGCACGCGGCGATGAGTCTGCGCCAACACCGTCTCAGTAGGTAGAATCTCTTAGATCTTCGCATCGCTGCCTTTCTCCGAAAGCGGGAACAACAACAACAAAACCAGTTGGCGCTTCGTCAACTTCGTTGATTCCGGTAGATGAGATGCTGGATCGTCGAGCTGAAGAGAAGACAGAAATCAGAGGGTAGGAGACAAGAATACTTCAATAATTATTCAAATCTTTCCGTCTATTCTGCTAACTGACTGAGTAGAATGGCTAAAGCGAGGAGGCACCGGTGCGTCGGGAATGATTCGAGGGAATTCTAGCACATTCTCAGAATCTTTATTCCTCGGAACGAGATTCGTCGAATTGAAATCCGAAACGAAATACAAGTTCGACATTTCTTCAGAATTCAGGACTTGAACTCAGACAAGCCGAACCTCCGGATGTTAGAAAGCCTCGGTTAGAAATCCAGTCGAATCGCGTGAATGAATATGCCAACTGTGCGCCACATTTCGAACTATCCAACAAGAAAAAAAGTTTTCCGAAGTCGGTTCCGAGCTTGGCGAGTACGAGGTTCCGCGGTTAGGTCGAAAATAGTAATATTTTGTTTGAATCAGTCCAAATTTCAGATTTTGAGATTCAAAACGGCACATCTTCGTCCCTCCAAGCATGGTTCGCAAACTTCCTCGTAGAATTTATGATTTTTTTTTCATCTGAAATCAAAAGAGCTTCGCGATTCGCAACTTCGGGCGGAATATCAGGAGAATCCATCCAGTAGATTCTTAGATCTGATATTTTCAATCGTAATGTAGATGTAAAACAAGGTATGAAAACGCATCGGAGCGGGTCGTCTGCTGGAACGCCGAAGGAGTGCGGTCGTCCTCGGATTCCTCGAGGACTACTCGGTTTGTTCTTCAAAGGCTCTTGTTTCGTTCGAGCCTCAACCCGCTGGAAATTCGGGAGAGTTTAGGGGTGGGGAATTAAACAGAAATTGCCGATCTCACGACATGATCGTGTTCTCTTTTTCGCCGGGCTGGCGGTCGCGCGGTTCTCGTTGGGCGAGCGCCTGCGACGGACGAAAGAACCCCTTGCTGACAACGCGCCTCCGTTCAGGCGGAAAGGCCGAAGATGATGGGACCTCTCGCTCTGAGAACAGGAAAGACACCGGAGCAGGCGTATCCCAATTCGACCGAGGAAATTAGAGCGCGAAATTTCTCCTGTTCGTCTTCTCTCCAAAATTTTCCTCAATATCCTCCCTGAAAATTCTCACTGTGTTCTTTGGAACGGGGACGTTTTTTCTTCTGTTCCGGAAGAGTGACCGGCCGCAATCTCTAATTTCGCCTTTCACTGCTACTCTGTCTAATTCGATTTCAGTCGAACCAAAACTTGCGCTTTCGGCATCGTCCACAATGCTGACATCAGCTCCGAGGAAGAAGCGCGTTGGGACAGTCTTCGGATTTCAACTATTTCACTCTGAAACATGACCAGGATGTGAAGATCCGAATCGAGGAGGAGGCGTTCAAGGTCAAGACTCCACTCTCGTACAAAGCGAAGTTCCTATTTTTCTGGAGACAGTTCTTGAATTCGGAATTCGGGAATTGAAAATTTGGCGAATGCAGTGGATTCGAGACCTCTGATTGGCTGAAAATCGTGAACAAGTTGGGAGCGCCGCGCGTGAGCGATACGCCAAATGAGGAGAAAAGTAGTTCGTCGCAATGAAACGTCAGA
This sequence comes from Neoseiulus cucumeris, assembly GCA_021527715.1. Lineage (NCBI taxonomy): Eukaryota > Metazoa > Arthropoda > Arachnida > Mesostigmata > Phytoseiidae > Neoseiulus > Neoseiulus cucumeris. Next base: position 486,991 of record JAJSRV010000086.1, on the reverse strand, counting down.
TCGCCAATTTCCTTCTCCTCAAGGCGCAATTTGATGACTCGCAGGCCGCTTCAGCTTCGAAATCCTCTGAAAATGAGAGCTCAAGAAGAGAAAGTCGCGACTTTGATGTTCGAACGATGGGGGAAAACGCGACTCGCTGTGGGAGAGAACCGGCGCGACGAATGTTCTCTATACCTGAAACGTAGTATATGCTTGCAGACCCTCTTTTCCAGACACAATTCTTGTCAAGTCGACCAGGAACTGTTTAAAACAAGGAGAAATGGAACAAGGTGCGCTCGAAACGTTTTATGATTCGTTATAGAAGCCTTAAATACAGGGTTAGGGAAGAGAACCAGTTATGGAACAACATCGACCACTCGTGGAACAAGATTATAATTTGACAAAAAACAATCCGAGATTCTCCTCGGCTTGCCCTCGCCCCTTGCCTTTCCGCATTTGGAACAAACGTTTCTGAACATGTCGTTATTTCCTTCTTCTGATGCAATTCGAGGCGCCCAATTTCGCACCACAATCCATTCCTACTCGGACGGAACGACTGATTTTCGCGGCCAATTCCAAAATGGATTTTTTCATATGGGAAAAATGGGAGAAGTGAATGACGTTGAGCATCTATGGAGTCCTGGAAAGGACATCAGAAGTTGTGCGAGCGACCGATCCTTTTCTCTCACAGCTGTCGCATCGACTCCGATCTCTCTCTCTCTCTTCCCGCGGATCCTCTTTTCCTCAGCACTTTGTCCCCGGATTTCCCCTTCTAGCGCTGCTTTGAACCAAGCCCGACTCGGAGCTAGCGATGACAATTTATTATGCAGCCATCCAGCTTCAATACTTGCATAAGGTTCTGTGCGCGGAAATTCGACTTTTAGGTCTCCTAGTTTCCTCGCTTCTCTCTTTTGCGCCGACTTTCCCCTCGGGTCACGCGATGTGGGGTTGGTTTCGACGCTCTTTGCTGGTGGAGGCTTCTTCCGCGCATTCGGCTGTATTTGTCTTGCTCGGCGGCGGTGCTCTTCCGGCTCCATCTGTATCCACACCTATTCGTATTTCTATTTCTCTATGGGTTATATCGCCCCGCCAGAGCGGTTCCCGGAGGAACTCGCGAGATATTCGAAACGAGAGACACGGCTTGGGGGCCTGAGGGAGGCAGTCGAGAAACTTTTTGAGTAGAGAAGGGAAAAACTCTTTACTGACAAGTCGCTATGGATCTCATCCCTGAGGAAGGCCTGACCTATAGCTCAAAGGAAGGAATTGGTCAACCGATCACTCACACTAGTCGTTAGAAAGCGAGATGGTTGTTTCAATGTTTCAACAAGTGTTCAAGCTCTTTATTACTGGTATACCGCTTCGCCGTTGGTTCGAATTTCGTATTCTGTTAGCAGAAGGTTTAATGCCCATCAACGAAAGTGTAATCAACTGAGACGGGTTCACCTCTCGGATAACGAAGTCAATTCCACCTTGAAGGCGCGTTTACACTGTTTCCACGCGGTGGCGCCACGCGGTGGCTCCACCAGGAGAGAGCCTCCAGCAGAGGCTATGGATCGAGAAAGAAGAGAAGAGAGCGGAGGGTGCAGCGGCCAGCCAGGCCACGCGGTGGAGCCACCAAAGGGAGCGATGAAAGCTTTCACTGTTTGGTGAAAACGGATTTGGTGGCTCCACCGCGTGGCCTGGCCGGCCGCTGCACCCTCCGCTCTCTTCTCTTCTTTCTCGATCCATAGCCTCTGCTGGAGGCTCTCTCCTGGTGGAGCCACCGCGTGGCGCCACCGCGTGGAAACAGTGTAAACGCGCCTT
>JAJSRV010000086.1:416587-485081 GCA_021527715.1 Neoseiulus cucumeris | reverse complement strand
ATATTATATATTATATATTATATATTATATATTATATATTATATATTATATATTATATATTATATATTATATATTATATATCAAAGGAATGTATGTACATATAGAGGAGTCAAGGAGGGGACTCGAAACGGCCTCAACGAAAATCTCAGCTCGTCAGTTTTCAAAAGGCTCGGAGAAATCGTGGGTTTCCAGCGCTCAGTTTTTCCGTTTCTCGATCGTCCATCCACGAAGAGTCAACCTTCCGCTTATTGGAAAACTAAATTCAGTCGTTCAGAGCTGGCTCTTTTGTAGGAAGTAAAAATAGCCAAACTCTTTTCACGAAGACCTTTGAAAAGCAGAGAACGGAAGGGTCCCTACGAGGACAGAAAGAGGAGCAATAGGAAAAAGGACGCTTCGTGTGGATCGACCATGATGTTTGTTTAGCTAGTTTCCTCCGGGCCGAAATTGGAACGTGGAAATATCACTAGGCTGGTTGGCAGTAACTTGTGATGAGAGGCCATCTTGCAGCTCAAATATTTGCTCCGGACACCTCTTCCATCAACACCAAGTATTCCATGTTTCATGTTGACTCACGGTTGTTGTTTTCGTTTCGCTCGTTTGTTCGGAGAGCTTCTCGAAGAAGCGAAGGAAAGAGCCGAATCCAAGCAAGTTTCACTTTGTTTCCATTCTCCTCACAGGATGTTTTCGATGAAACCGAAGTCTAGGAAAGTTTTTCTATCTAATAAAAACGATTCCCTAATTTCCAGAGTCGACGTCCCCGATGCGCGGTGTAGTCTTTGGCTCTGACGTTGCGCGCGTCCTGTATTCGTCTTCTATCACGAGTTGCGGAAGACACGCGCCTTCCATTCCACCCCCAGCTTCCAGCGGAAAACAGCCGGAGGACATTGCTGGAGAAGGACGAGCGAGTCTACAACAATTTGTTACCAAGCTGCATCTCAACAACGCTCGCTCGCTCGACCGACCGAACGAACGACATGTTACACCGTCGATGCTAATGAAGCCACGATCCATTATAAAACGGCACAAGAGAGAAAAGTTAAACTTTGCGGTTTCGGAATTCCGCGTCTCCATCTCAAAGTTTGTCGTCACGACACTGCAGAGTGACTCGCACGAGAACTGACTACGGCTCTTTAGGAAAAGTCAGAAAAAGGGTCCGGATTGAGACAAAACTGCCTGCCTGACTCCATTCCAGTCGGAAAACCGTTGATATTTTTCGTTTGCTCGTTGCGTCCGTCTCGTTTTGTCTTCGTTCTTTCACAAAGCCTGTTATCGTCGAGCTCGAAGTTTTTGTAATCGAATTCGAAATGACTACACTTCCGACATGCGAATGCATAACTCGCCTCGAGGGATATTCTTCGATTGCGGCAACCGCTCATTCGTCATTCGCATATGAAGGCCACTCAACACGGGCTCACGGGGGCAGCCCCGGGAATTGGGGAGAAGGAGCGGGGGAGCGGGGGAGGGAGAGAGGGTTGGGGAAAAGTGAATGAAGCTGGAGCATCGACGGAGGATCTAGGCGCCTTCTTTCCATTCGTACGTCGGAAATACCTTATCATGGAGCGGGCATCACCCCGGGGCTTATTTCTCTGATTGTGAAGATGATAAGAAGGCCGTAATTAGATGATTCGTCGCTCCCATCTTTTGCGTGGCCCTCCCGTTCGTCCGACCATGCGACCCACCGACGGTCCTTGGCGAGCTGTTGGGCGGCGGCCGTTGTCGTTCGTTCGTCCGGCCGGGCGGGCAAACTGAGTCGCTCATATATTTGTCATGGAACCACAAAAACGCCCTCATTTTAGGTGGGGTGTTCGTCGTCTATTAGATAGGAACTCCGTTGGTAATCTCGGCCGAGCACAAAAAATAGACCGGAGGAACAACCGGCCATTGGGACCGTCCTAAGGTGGATGAACAGGACGGGCCGTCATGAAGAAAAAATCAACCTGATTACCTCGCGCGCTCGGAGATCTCCCAAGCTGTCTGCTCGGAAAAGAGGCTTTGATGGCTGCTTGGAGGGAGGATAGAATAGGAAAATGGACGAAAAGCACGGATGGAGATCAATTTGTTGCGGCACACCCGAATTCGACTTCGTCATTGGAATCTGATTGAAAACTCGTACTTTGTCTGCAAGGATATAGGTATTTACGGAATCCACAGCCGTCGCACAGTGGCCTATTTCGCTTAATTAGGCGGACAAAAACGAAACTTTTGAGTGTAACATGTTGTTCTCCGATACCTGATAGTCCGGAAGCCACAATTTGTTTCGAACCCAACTCGTTTTTCATTCCTGTCTTGGCCCTCGCAACATGGAGGAAATCATCATCTCGCAGACCGTCTATCTCCGTCGTTGACCTTCTGACAAAAGATTAACATAAAGTAAGACACCCTCCGAAAAAGTGTCGCTTTGATCAGCAACGGAATAGAACGGAATAGAAGAGGCCGGCTGACCGAGCGATTCGACGGAACGTCATGAGGAAATGTTCTCTCAGACCTTCGGAGTTTGCTCGAGTTACCGGGCGCGTTTCGGTTCGATTGACACTGAAAAATTGAAGAGCCCAGAACCAAAACGTCGCAAGTCCAATTTTCTACTACTTTTCGAGAAAACCGCGAAAAACTGTGGGAGAAAATCTAACCTATAGGATCTTGTTGATGATATTGCCCCAGTATTTCAGATCCGTAGAGAGCTCTCGATTCCAGGGGATAGACATCGGAGCCTCAATCGAGAACTTCCAGAAACGAGCAAGTCTAGGGTGGATTTGCGACGTTTTGGTTCTGGATTTTTTTCCGCCATATTATTTCCCATAGAGATTTTTTTTTTTAAAAACCAAAAATGTGCGGACAGTCGAGATCTAGTCGATGGAGCAAAAATCTCGATTTTGGGAAAAATGGATTTGCGACGTTTTGGTTCTGGGCTCTTCAATTTCACTCGAACGGCGGCGGTGCTTCGTTCGATATGTTGGTATCGTCTGTTGATTTCCTCTGTGGTCGAGATGTTTGATCGCCAGGGCGTCGTGCCGTCTCGCACGTGTGACATATGCTGTCAGCCGCCTGAATGTGACGTCACTCTGAAGGAGCGGCGAAGTTCTTCGGAGACTGCGAATCGAACCCCCGCGCTGGACCTCAATTCATTTTATTGATAAGATAAGGACCCGTCTTGGGTCAATCAATGAGCATTGAATAAATTGATATACGTGCGAGAATTCTGGTCTTCTCTGATACCCCTGGCTACCCGTCTCTCGTAACAGCGTGTGTTTGAAGTGGCGTTCGTGAATGGGAACTTGGTCTGGGCACAGCGTAGCCCCTCCGTTTGCCACACTACCGAAACGAAGCTGCTCCGCCCATTTGAAGTTAGGCTGGCATTGACCTCAGGGCAGATTTGAGAGTTTGTCCTGGCGTCAGATGGCGATGGACGAAGAGGGATCTCATGTAGAATCAATCCACAGTTTTCATGTGCTTGAAAATCCATGCGAAGTGACTTGATACTCTTGTGAACACTATGGGATCCTCCGTGGAGCACTTTTCCTGACCGAAAGAAGCGATGCCGATGAGCTGAGCCAGAAGTCGCGATCCGTGAGCTGCAATTCGTCAGTCACGCTTATGTTTCGAAGATGCGTCATCGCCGTCATGTTCTAAACCCCATCCTGAGTTCGAGGCTGAGTCGCCAGTTTCGATACCGTTGTCCTCCCGGAGGCAGATGGGGCTGATGGTCTTCCTGAAAGTGACGGCTTCGGCCAGCTCGAAAAGCGCGATGTCATTCGATCCTCCGGAGCCTCTGTATTCCTCGTGCACGATTATTCTTTCCACAGCGTATTCCTCGTGTCTGAATTCTTCCACTTCACTCGAACGATCGGAGTCGCCGAGTCTCACACAGAAAGACCCAGTCAAGCTGTGGAAACAAAAAAAAATCCATGTCAGAGGTAATAAACATGAAATTTTGCCAAGGGTCAAGTGCAGGTGTAGATTCTCGTATGCGCCCTCACATATTGGATTGATGTTTCGATTCTGAATCCTCTCGATTCATCCGGAATGGTAAATAAAGTAGGGATCCGCTCAACGAGCGGCTCGCATAACGAACTCCCCAAAGTTCAACCAATGATCCGCACAAGGAACCGCTCGATCAAAATTAGAAGTAGTCCCCAATAATAGAGCATCATCTGTCAAAAATCAGAGAGGGCTCGAAAAAGCTCTCCGTAACCTATGTGCTATCGTGATCCGGAAAGTGAAAGACGTCAACCTAGAAGATGAGTCGCACAAAGCAACTGTAAACTATATCAAACTCTCACAACATCGAGAACAACTTCTGAAACACGATGAAGAGATCTGACAACGAACGGCAGATGCAACAACAGAGATGATCGAAGATGAAAACTTTGACAGAGAGGTTCCAGAACATTTGGAAAGGCTCTTTCAATATGTTCTGGGGAAAGTCCTACTCTCGAAAGAAATGTCGCATGAATCACTCCAGATAGACACTTCCAGCTGCCGCATGGTAAGACACGATTTCTCTCTCTCATCGATTGCATTTGCATAGCACTAGTTTCTGAGAAATGTATGGTAGATGCGATTCACGATCTAGAAATTCATGGGCGAGTTCAGGCAATCGAGCCAAGCGGCACTGCTGCGGTGCCGTTTTCGAATTTCGCGCCAAAACACAGTCGTCTGCTGAGTGTTTGGCGGCGGCGGCGGCTTCGTTACCGAACATCGACACTCATGAGACGAGTTCAAAACAGAGAACTCCTCAAGTTTTAGATCTGTGGTGTTTGAATCCGATGTGCCTGATTGGGATTACTACTGGTGGTGAATCTGTTTGAGGCAAGACATTGTGTTAGGCAACTCCAATTACCCGGCAAGGCTCTCTCGTGTGAGTACAAACAAAGCGGGACGGTTTAGCGCAACGACTCTACATTCCCGGCAAAACCGTTGGCAAAACAGAATCGCCTCTTTGGTATGGCGCTTTTTCTTGGATCGAACAAAAGGTCGTTCTACCGTGAAGTTGACATCACCTACCGGTGTTCGATTAGGCTAAGGAAAGCCTATGCGACACGTGTGTGGACATTACGAACCGTTCAACAAACTGGCTCAAGGTTGACATCTGTCGGCTAGGAAAGTTTGTGTTGTTGGACATGTGAGAGTTTCAAAAGCCGATATTGCTGGATCTCACCGTCAGTTCTTAGCGATGACCCGCAGTCCATGTTCGGCGACTCCGTTTCTTTTGGCTCCGTCGCGCATCGACTCTCTACAGAAAAAATAGGAGAGCAGTAATAATTTGTTGTTGTTCTTCAGCTAAATTGTTCTTCTTTGTTTCATTTCGTCATCAGGGGCTTGTTCTGGAAACGAAATCATGGGTTTCGGAAAGAGGTCTCGTCTGAAGGGTTCTGGGCTCCTCAAGAACCGGAATCTTTTCCAAAAAGTACGTTGACATTTCGAATTCTGTTACATTCTGAACTTACCTCCAGAGATTTTACACATTTTCATATATTGGGCTATTTGTCGCCATTCCGTCGACTCGTGCTCTGCGCTCGAACTCGAGCACTGCGCGAAGCGGCGAACTCTTGTTCGAAGAGAAGGCGAAAGACTTCGCCGAGAGATTTTTCGAAACAGTTTCGTGTTCACCAGGTTCCCTCCCAAGGACGATGCGTGTCAGCTCGATGTAAAGCCGTCGCAGCACAAGCCGAGCGATATCGAGCTTTAAATGAGGAACTCATCAGGGAGAACGCTGCTCTGCGCGCCGCGGAGAAATCCAACCGAGAGTTCTCAGTCATGTTCGATCGTTTCTTATTGAAAATGGGCCAAAGTGAGTTCAAGCCGATCAATCGACTGATATCATGAAATCCTATATAGAGTCGCTTTGCTCCCTCCCGCGAATTTGTCTTCGCCAAAGGTTGAGGCTACGACGATTCAAGCCGAGTCATTTGGAGGAAGAATACAAAGTTTATTCGAGCCAAGTCTCTCAAAGTTTTCTTGTAACATCGTACAGGCATACCTTATGTACAAGGAATGAAGAAACATTTGGAGCTGGCGTACGATAACTTGGGTCAAATCGAGACCATGGTCGACTGTTTCACGGACGCCAACAGTCTACGTAAATTTTTGATCGGGGACGAAAGTTTCATGTTCGAGCCCGTCCAGGTGAGGAACTTGATTCGAATGATACTGACATTCTCGGTGTCCTGAACGCCCGCGTCGAATCCATGATCAGGGCATGTTGACAGAGAAAGGATCCAATCGTAGACGATTGATTGATTGATTGATGGAAAATACGTTTCGGCATTACGCAGACTGACGTCAAGGATGCGCCGCGGAGCCCCCTAGTCAAAGAGGCTCCTCCGAGGGAACATCGTCGCTTTGACGATGAAGGAGAGATCGAAACAATCATGGAACAGACCGTCGAAGACGAAGAGAACTTGGCCGTGAACAGTCCGCTAAGAGAACGGTCAACCTTCGTCAAAGGGTCATCACAGTGTTTGGAAACCCCAGCTATTCCTCAGCGCAGAAGCAGTCGACGCAGTTCCATCGGAATCCCTCGCGTAACTATGGAGCGAACTCATAATAAGGTGATTTTATTATCGAATCGTTCTTCGATAGCTCCGACGATCCCGTCCGATCTCTGAGTCTTTTGGATGAGACCACAAGAAAGTTGTTTGTCGCTAACTTCGACTATTCCGTAGCTTTCGTTGGATGCGAGCACGATCCGGAAATCAACGAACAGCTCAAAAAGCTCGCAGAATGATTCTTCAGAGAAGCGGATGGAAACACCGTCGGAACTGAATCCCAGATCTCCAAAGAAACGAGCAACTTACGTCAAGGTCCCGGAGCCCCCACAAATCATCGGTCAGTTTCTCCTCGAGGTCGCGAATCCTCTGCGAAAGGAGCTTTTGTGAGGTTTTGTGATCGAGTGGGACTGATTCAAGAGTTCCTTTGCAGTTTCAAGACCGGAATCAAGCCGTAAAACCGTGGTGATCGATAAACGTAAAAATCGAGTGATCGATGAACCGGAGGTACGTCCGCTTTCGAAATGATCCGATCGTTTTGTGGGAGTCCGCGAGAAAGTGTTGCGAGTGAGGCTAATCCTCTTCCAGGTTGCGGGCAAATCCGATGAAGAGCTGTCCCAATGTTTCGAAAAGACGGTAACAGAGACAAAACTTCCGAGCATTGAACTGCCGCAAATCCACGAGCGATCCCCGACCGCAGTCAATGTGGCGCAAATCTGGGCGAACGCGAACGCTCTCCGTCCGGTTGAAAGGTGAACCTCGCTCACACCAGGTCGTCCTCTTACGTAATCTGTTGTTTTCAACGAAGTGAACAATGCGCGGAGAACCGGAATCCTTGCAGGTCCCCAACTTGTCCAAATGTCGCGGCTCTGCTCCGGAAACCTCCGAATTCGATCGCATCCATGTCCATAGAAACTTCTCCTGCGCTCAGCTCGCTGCTGGATCCCTTGGCCACCACCCAGTTCCCTTCACCAGTTTTGTGCGAAAAAGAATCCAGCCTTCCAACCAGCACCCCTGCCATGAACAAGGTCGGTTCTTTCGTCTTCCCCGATCTCCTCTGTTTCTGTTATATTTTTCTGTCGTTGCCGGAATCCAAGGACGAGGATCTCGACGATGTTTTCGAATCTGAAACGATGATATTCCAGGCTCAGAAGCACCCGACGACGCCTCCGGAGGTTTCCATAATAGTAGCTGAGACCCCCGAACCGGAGCAAACCGTGGTGAAAAACGTCGATTGCCGTCGAAGAAAACCCAATTTGCTGAACGTGAGGAATTCTTCGCCGCAGTTTTCCAGTGCTATTCGGAAAAGTGTGCGGTTCCATAGCACAATGCAGGACGACTCGGATATTGGAGATCGTACAGTGACGAAATCGACCGTCACGAAAGCTTCCGTCAGTTCCCCGTTTGTGAAAAGAGTCAGAAACACCAGAATTCGTCAGACTAAGGCTGTGGAACTCGATAGAAGCGACGAGGGAGAGGTGAGTGAATCTCTTGGAGGCCGTGGGTCACGATTGGAGAGACGTTTCGACTTTCCCTCGCATGCAAGGATCTGTGAAAATACTCTAAATCAGAAACTGTAGGCATGTCGTGGCTCTCCAGTTGTTTTCCTTTTCCGTATTTCGAATCTGGAAAGAGGCAGAAACCATGTATTCTTACCCGGTTCGGACGTGACAATTTTCTCAAACGTAAATTCGGGTGAATCCCCATCGAAAACTACGCCCGGTCTGAACTGGAGAAGAAATTGTCTTTTGACGAGATTCCGCCAAAATTTCAAAACTCATCGTTCGACAGGAGAACGGGACTCCGAACCAAGCTGGCCGTCCGGAAGAAGCCGGAACGTCTTCGCAACCGGTCCCCAGGAGAACTTATGTCAGAAAGAAAGCGTCCGCGGGACCTATAGGTGCGTATTCCCAAATGTTTGTTCGTCTGCTCGAGCAGGGAGTGAGAGAAAGTCAGTTTATGATCTACTTTTCAATCGAAAATGACAGGTCGCAAGCGATCCCAACGACAGAGTTCGAAAGTCGATGCTACGCAAGGGGTCGAACGGCAGTCCAATGAAACTGGAAGCACCGCCACACCCGCAGAAGACGTTCTCGGTGAGCATTCTCCCGTTCTGGTTTCGTTTTTTTTCGGTCGGTTTTCGTTGTTTCGAAGTCTGAGTACTCGGTGTGAACTTCTTTTCTTGTTTCTTTAAGATCCGCCTTCGCCGAAACGCGTCCGGGTGACATCTGGACAAGCGAAAGAAGTCCCTAGAAGCAGCAGTCAACAATCGAGGGACGCTTCATCGTTGGCTGAAGACACTCCGGCGAGTTCTCGAAGAACGTCTCGTCGAACGCCCGGTATAAGTTACGTCGAACCAAGTCTCCGGTTGAATATGCGTCGAGATTGAACGGAACAATTTGAAATCTCGAAGTTGACAGCGTCCGAGGAACGACCATAACTGCGTCGGAGCGAATGTCTTCTACCGTCAGGCTCAAGGAAGTCATCAAGAGCCTACTGTAAATAAGTAACAGGTTCGAAAACAGGAAAAGACATCCTCTCTAACGAATACCCCGAACCGCTGATCGTCAGCCGCGGAGCGACAATGCACTCATTCACTGAGAGCGAAATCATTGCCCGCAAGGAGCACACGTAGTGCGCAAAATCCTCGAAATTTGTTGGAATAAAGAAACGCCATGTACATAATAACGAAAATGATCGCGACGTTTCGTCAAGAGTCCGCGGATCCATTTTGGTTTCGGGAGCTCTGGTTTTGAAGTCAATCCTTCCGAGTGGGAGGACAGCACCTCTGTAAGCAATGATAGCTCTAGTTTGCCTACAATGAGAACAAAGAGTAGCTATCACAGGAAGGTGACAAAAAGAAAGAGAGCTTCCCATTGTTCTCGAAAATTGAATAGATTCCGCATTTTGAATCCGGACAAACTTTCAGCCGAAGTTGACAGCGGCGGCAGTGAAGCCCTCACCGACGAGTTCGAGAGCGACGAGTCCGTGTGTTTCGAAACTGTGAACCGAGTTCTGGCTTCCGAGCTGAAAGGGAAAAAGCTGTTTTGAAACTCTGCCAACTTTCTAATGCAATGGCTACAGAAAGCGACGCAATCGAGCCAGTCGAAGTGAATCTGAAGCTGTTTGAGGTTCTGACGACGAAACCGACTTTGAACTAGTAGTTATCTACCAAATGGGGTTCTGCGTGATGTTTCGGGATATTCATCCACCAGAGATGAATTCCGATGTTTGTTTGATACTCGTGAAGGAGACGTCTCGAACTGAAACAACTTCCAAGTCGACATTGAACTCGAGAATCCACCGATGTTGTCTCCAGAATTCTGAGTTCTGAAGTATCCACCATTGAATTCCTTGAATCAGGCCTTTTCTCGAGGAGCGCAGGACGACTGAAAATGAATCTGCGGCGCAGATTGGCGGGCAACGTACATCCTTTCGACTTTCATGTCTAAAGGTCTCTGCCACGAAGTCGATGTCCTCGAAAGGTCGAATCGAGTTCTGAACTCTGCCAGTCAGCGTTCGAACTTGACATCTCGCTCGGAAACCCCAAACTCAACAACTCCGGCGATCGAGCTCTCCACGACAAGCGTTCTCAATTCATCCCGCGAGGAAGTCCGATGAGGGAATCAATCGGAATTGGTTTCAACAATGTAGGTGCATTCGAGTTGAATTGAATCGGAGAGTCTGTCTGGGAGCCTCTCGTTTCCGTCGGGTTTAATAGTTTAGATTCGAGTTGACATTCGATGTCGCAATTGACCAACACTACCAACCATGACGTGCGGGCTCTGAGATCGAGATTGTTGAGGATGGGAACGGGGGTAAATTTGAGACTCGGGAAGGGTGGTCCAAACCATTAAGCGCAGGAGACAGGAGTCGGGTTAGAAATAGCGGAAGTGGAATTATTTCTCAAAACGGAAGATGCCACTAAAATGAATCACTCTTCAAGACTGGTCTCCCTCTTATCACACCCCACCCCACCCCACAGACTCCCGCGGGGACGATCCATATTCATTCCTGACGAGCGTGTCTCGCAGGAAGTCGGCAAAAGGAACAGATATGTTGGACTTCGACTTCCGGTCGGTAGTAAAACTACCAGAATATCGTCGTCGAGGCGTCTCACATTTTACGATAAAGCCATCGACCGCTGTCGGAGTATCTCCCGTGCTGGTGGACCATCGTTCGTTCAACAACAAACTGAGTCATTTGTAATATTGGCAATTTCGGAGAAAACTTCCAACAGCGAAGTCATCGGTCTCTGTCGATCGCTGGACGTTTGAGACTTCGGGGGGAAGTCCCCGAGGCGGCCCACGTTCCAAACGAAACCCGTTGGGGACCAGAAAAGATGAGCTCCCAGCACAAAACGCGAGCGCTCCATAAAAATGAATATTTGAAGCCTCCGTTTGGGAACATATCTTGCGATCGTTGGGTTGTTGTTGTTGTTGTTGTTGTTGTTCTGTTTGCAATGTTCTCCAAAACACGAATGTCACAAAAGATAAGCGCTCCCGTCGAAAAGCGATTCGTGAATAATTCGCTATGTGTTCGAAGCTACTTCCAAATGCCACAAAAACAGTTCGGTAAGAAGAATGCTCGGAACACGAGCGAACGATTAGGAATGCGGGGTAAGACCTTGACGTTCTCCGTAACTTTCAGTTGATTACTCTCTTACGGAAGATCTCTAAAGGTTCACCAAATTGACAATGGAAAACAAGTGATAGTGTCCACTCGGATCGTTTCAGTGTTCGGAGATCAACAACAAAATCCGCGGCTCGATCTACACAGAGAAAAAGTCACCATTGTCCCGTTGCTGCTGCTGCTGCTGTTGTTGTTGTTGTTGTGTTTACCTTCAGCCACGGTTAGTCTGTTCCGTTTGGTCTCGTCGACTTGTCTGTTGACCGACCTCACGCCTGAACGGAGACTTGTCGCCAACCTCCTCTTTTCCTTTTGCGAGCGGAAGAAGTAGCGCAGGTTGTTGGATTGTCGTGCAAATTCGACAGGCAAATAGAACGCTCGGCTCGAGTCGAAAGGAAACTGAAGAAGGATGAATATCTACTTTCATATCAGGCTTTTCCGTGACCTTTCACGGCCGACTTGCCCGCGAGAACCAGGACAGAAGGCCGTTAAACCAAAAGAATCAAAACATGAATGAATGAATTAATGAATTGACTGACTCTTCCTCCAGAGAACTTCATGAGACTCCCCGTTACCCGCGGCGAAACAAAAGTCGGCTCTGCAGAATGAGTTTCCGAAGTTGGAGAGAGCGGAGAAACTCGATCATCGAATATTTCCATCGTATGAAAACTGGATCCGACGTCTGATGAGACCGTCTGTGTTGTCCTTGGAATTGGGAAGCGTTGGCCCTCTTAGCAGGCGTTAGGCGTTGGCCTCAGGATCAAAGAGTAGGATTCAGCTCACGTCGTCCGTGGCCTCTGACCGCCAGTGCTGTGTCCACCTGACGCCCACCTGCGCAGCCGTTTTCGATAACAGGTTGGTTGCCAGGCTCAGAAGCCTTAGTCGTGTGAACATCCACCGACGTCAGAGAGAATTCTCCCCTTCCGCTGTGTTTGTCCCCGTCTTCTTCGGTTTTATTCTTACCACGCTTTCTGTCGAGAATCGAAAAAAGTCGCCTCAGCCGATATCTCCATTATCTGTGTGGTCGCTGCGATTTGTCAATTTTTTACCCGTCGATTTCATTGTCTCGAAGTGATTTATTTCAGCGCGGTTAGCGATCATTAGGAGACATCCATACCTGATATCTCCATCTCAAATCATTAAGCATCTCGCTACGACAGTTTTTTCTCGTCTACTTGTGCGCTGTTACTGTTATCTCTCTATGGTTGGACTGTTCCGATGATCGATGGATCATTGACGACGAGTGTATTGAGATAAAGAACATCTAATAGACTTATCACTTTGACACCGTGTTCGGGGCAGCTGGGAGCTCTCAGGCCGCATCGTCGACCTAGGCCACAAGACAGAAAACTCCTCTTCGGCAAATCCAAAGTAAAGCGGATTCAGTTTCTCGACGACTTGTGTGTTTTGTTCCAAGTGCACGAATCTCTATTTTGCATTGTATGTACAAAATGGATTCGGGGAATTTGTTTGCTGAGGGAGAATAGATAGACACGACGGAACGGTGACAGAGATTCGGTTGCGTCGTCGTCGGAGGAAATCGTCGTCGTCTCTCACTTTTCTTCCCGCTGGTCGTCGTTGTCGAGGTTTGTGAATCAGGCGAGGACGGAGAAGTTTGCAGCTTTGCCGAATATTTGAATATGAATGCCATGCCAAGGCTGCCGCTTGTGCCACTGGCGTTGCCGATCCTACTGAAAAGGCGAGGAGACCGTGAAAGAAAATATTCCATTGCCGAGGGCTCTGACGCACACTTTCTCATATTCGTCCCATCTAAGGAGACCTTCCAAGGTCGAACCAAAATCTGCGAGGCGTCTACCTAGGTTTGACCTCCCGTTTTTCATTTAGTCAACTTCATTCTCTCCCTCCTTCTTTATCCTTCTCGGGTCTGTCCACCTAATAGTTGTTCATTTCAACTCATCCGAACGATGGAACATCTTTGTTTTTGCTTTGGTTATGGGAGAGGTAGATTTTTAGTCAAACGGAGTAAACTGCCGAACGATACTTATTCTTCACTTCCTTTATTCTGTTCATGTGATCCAACTATATGTGTCACTTGTCACTTTCAAATCTCAGCCACATGTGTCGTTCGCATTCAATGAAGCATCTTCACCGAACGACTCAAAGATTCACTTTCTGTCCTTGGGAATCGATTTCGAGTGAGATGTCGGTTGTTGGGTGTCGATAACGTGGTGGTCACCCGCGCACGAGGTCAACGCTCGAAAATCTCCGTCACCTGTTACTCTGGGCACTCTTTAGTTTGTTGGCTATTTTTCTTCTGAATTTGCTTTCGCGGTCTTCGCCGTCTTAACGAAATCGTCCGGGCTGGGCCTTATCAGCAGATCTTTTCACTCACAGTATCGCTCAAGTTTTCTGAAACCGGACGCGCGCGTTCTGCTAAGAACGGTCTTTATGGCCGTTTCGGCCTTGAACTCTCTCATTGTACAGAGACGAAACTTGAAAAGCTAAGAAGAACTTCGGCCAAACGAGACGGCGCCCTAATCTGGATCAGATCACTTTCATCCACGACTTCGTTTCAGTAATCGAATTCGAAAGGCATTTCTACCAGAAAATAACTTCGATCGACGACGGCCTCAACCTGATCAAGTTCGGAAGTGGTTGAAAGTTCAACCCGAGTCGACCTGAAATCCTGGCTGCCAACGCACTATCCTGCGAATTCGTTTGTTGGGAGATGATTCGGGAACTTTTTCTTGAATACCATATCGAGAAGTTTCACAATGGACCATTCTGGAAACAGTGAGTGTCGTGCCGGAGCCGTACAGATATCTTTCGAGTTGTCTGAGTGTTTCGGAGATTTTCAGCAGATAGAAGTCGCTCTAGCGATTGGAAATGTCTTATTGCCCCTGTTCTCTATGGAGTTTTCCTCGTGAGAAATCTTAGAGTTCGACAAATGAGGTGGTTGAATTCGCATTTCAAGAGAATACGAATTCATAATTTATTGGAGTATTCTCTGGCGGAGAGTTCAGGAGGGAAAGCGATGATGTTCACTCAAAAATTCTAAAGGAATTCTTGTTTCCGTTCTCTCTTCATGAATCCGTTCAAAACTTTTTTGTAGCAAGGGAAGCGTTTCGCGCGTCTCTCTTCGGGTGCGAGAGCCTATGCATTCTGAACGCAGGTTTCGAGGTGAACTTTCTATCACAGAGATCACAAGCGAAAGGTGTTTCTCCGGTGTGAATCCGCTTGTGTTGCGTCAGTTTGGGTCTTTCGATGAACTTCCGCGGACACTGGTCACAGGCGTAGGGCTTTTCTCCGGTTTGTATCCGTTTGTGTTTCGTCAAACTGCTAGTATCGATGAACGATTTGCTGCATTCATCACAAGGGTACGGCTTCTCGCCCGTATGAGTTCGCATGTGCACGGAGATTTGAGAGGTCGTTCGGAATGAGGACGAACACTCCTTACAGTGATACGGCTTCTCGCCAGTGTGGGTCCGACGGTGTACCGCGAGTCCTCCTCGGTCAGAGAAGGCTTTGCCGCAAGCATTACAAACAAAAGGCTTCTCGCCGCTGTGCACCCGCTTGTGGAGAGCGAGATTGTCTTTGCGGAGAAAAGTCGCTGGACACAAATCACAGGCGTAGGGTTTCTCACCGGTGTGAGTTCTCATGTGAGCTTTGAGGAAACATCTCATCGTGAATCTTCTCTCACATGTTTCACACGAGAACGGTCTGTCGTCGTTGTGAATCCGCAGGTGTTGCTTGAGATGAGACAGTTGATGGAAACTCACAGAGCACTCGTTACAGGGATACGGTCTCTCATCTGTGTGGCTCCGTCGATGAACAGCGAGAACACCTCGATCGCCGAAAGCTTTACCACACTCATTGCAGGCGAACGGTTTTTCACCGAAATGGATTCTCAAGTGCCTCGCCAGCGATGATCTTCGGCTGAACTTTCGTCCACATTCGGTGCAAGCGGAAGTTTTTTCGCCGGTGTGAGTCTGTGAATGACTCTCCAAGTTGCTCAGGGTGTAGAAACTCTTCTCGCACCGATCACAAGCAAAGAGCCGATCACCATCGTGGCTCCTGATGTGAACCTCAAGTTCCTTCTTTCCTGGGAATGCCCTGTGACACCGCTCGCAAAAATGAACTTTCTTCTTCTCCCGACTGACAATGAGTGAAACCATAATTCCGTTGGTCGATCCGAAAATACGGAAAGATGATTTTCCGGGAGAATCGAAACACTTTTTCGATGACCTGGAATTTCGCAGTCTCCGCGCTTTTCTCAGGAAACAGATGTTTCTTCTGAATTGTTTACTTTTGTGTTTGCAGATTGTGATCTTGACGCTCAAATAGATGATTCTCATGTGTTTCCTCAATGAGCGGGTTGCGGGTGGAATCGCAGAAGCGCCAACACGCCATAGTGGCGACTTGGACAGGTATTCGGAGCGCTGACTTCCAGGTATCTGCTGGCTCCTGCCGCTCGCTACGCTCGCGAACCGAGTGGATGATCACGAATCACGACTGGTGCAGCTGCGACTACCCCCGACCCAAAAATTGCACCGGCATTACTCGCCATCCCTGTGTTTACATTGAGAGATAACTCGCCACCCGCCTAACAGCAAAGAACCGTTTTCATTCCGGCGGTCTGCGGTTGTTGATAGACAAAGCGAAACTACTTGTCGAGGTCAAGCCCTCTGAAAACCTTCATGATTGACCCCAATCCAGACGAAAATCACCGCCAGAAGTTGAAATTCGCAGACGCAAAATCACCCCCTCCCCCGAATGCGCCGTTTTTCGATGGATTTTCAGCCTTTCCCGCTCTGACATCTCGAAACCGCTACTTGCAGTGGCGGCCGGCGCGGCGCCAGCATGAAGCTTCATGGATTGCAGAATCCATGAGCGTTGCCCAGCGTCGAACACCTCGCTTTCAAGACTTTTCGTGGAGATACACCGAGGTACATCGCTTTGGATGTGGCAGCGGTTGGGCCATTACGTCCGCTGCGCCGGATTTCAAGTTCCAGAGTTTCAAATGGATGGTATTTCAATGAGACGATATGGAATTCGATCGAGACAGTTGTCCGCTGATGATCGAATCGGGCTGAATATCACACGTGCGAGTTTACTCCACGTTCCACATCGCGAACTTCGATCTTGTTCTCGAGGTATTCGAAATCGAGGTCGTTTCCCCGGGAAAATCGATTGTGGCGAGTTCAGAGTTCTTTCGTCTATGGCAGGACTTTCGACCCGCGAGGTCTTCCCTCGTTTGAGCTCGTGGTCGGGAAGCGCTTTGAAACCAGGTGAGGTGAGTGTTGGTTTCACGGCACACGAGACTTCACGANCCTTTCGCGGGGGCTCTGACTCGGAAGCTCTGTGGAATCTTTAGCGTATGAGACCTCACAGGTAATGGTGAGTTTATCGTCGGCAATGAAGCCGCGGGGATCCGTGAAGAGTTCGTCTCGAAGGATGAATCTTGGATGGCCGTGCCCTTCACCGCGATTCAGCGTTAAAGGCTCACGGTAGTCACCAGTCCGATGATCTTGAAGACAGTTTGCATTCTGCAGTTTCTTTGTGGCCTTGATTGAAAACACATATTTGACCTGAATTTCACTCTGATCACAGGAGCTCAGATGCAAGAACAGTGACACATAATCTTTGTCATCCTCTTCTTCGCCTCTGGGATACAATCGAAGATGCCACTGAGCACCGTCGTCGGCACCGTCGCGGAAGGTCGAGCTCTGAATGTATTTTTTGTTCAAGCAGAAACTGAAGTTCTCGATGGTCCAAACATGCACGAACTTAATGATCTTGATTTCCGTTTTGGAGGAACTGACGGCGACAGGACCGGCATCTCCCGAACTCAGAATCGACATCACGTGGAGCGAATCGTTCACTGTTCTCACCTCTTAGAGGATTCTTCAAGGAATCAACGATCGAAACTATGATAGCTTCCACAGTGGCGGGAACTTTTGTGAAGCGGGTCTTCGAAGCGTCTGCAACGTTCATAACAAATATTTCGTACGGACCAGTAGGCGTGATGAAATTCAGGCTGCGATCATGGGGTAAGATTCACGATCACGATTCGCCGCTGTTTCGTCGTGAGAGTTGAAATGGAGAGCGCGCGCGAGGAAAACCATCGAGTGTGGTTCTTAGAAGCCACTCCCGCCGCCACCATTTGGGCGCCTTCGTCTCGGATGTTAGTATATTTCTCTGACATTTCATCCGAAGGCGACGGTTCACGAACAAATATCGAATTCACAGCTGAGCGTGAGCACAAGAATAGAAAGAAAGTTCTGTTTCTCAAGACTCACAATGTTCAAAATTGAAATCGCCCGAAGATCGAGCTCTCGTTTTTTCCGGCGAACATGACAAGCACTATACAATCGCTGAATTCGGTTCTCACTGCCAGTACGACGCATGGACGGTTAGCGATTGGATTTGAATCGATTGAAATGAGAGGAAACCGTCGTTCAGTGATCGGATCCGATCTCGGCAAGTGCTATGGTTTTGTTGGTTACTCTCGATCAACGATGGTTGAGTCTGCGTACTCTTTGGCTCCTGAGTCGCTCATCGCAAGATGCTGGCATATCTCATGTATGCGATCTATTGGTTGAGTGAAAGCGGGAATATTGACTACCTCCGACGATTGAGATCAAGTTGCCCGGATGCATGCATCTTGTTCCGCACGCAAGACATCTCGAAAGAACTGTGCATGGAGTCCTAGCAACATAGGCAAGGCAATCTCGATCGTGGAAACTCGTCACAGAATGTACAGAATGGTTCAGGAGAAAACTTTTTCGTCATCGGAAGAACTGTCCTCAGATTCTGCGAAAATTCCTGTTCGAAAAATATTCCTCAAGAACTTCGATCGATCACAACACGACCAGTAGACGGAGCGAAAACTCTACCTCGCTAAATTTTTATTTCCTAGGAAGAGAAGAGCTGTTTGCTGCATATGCCTTCTTCACAGCTGTTGCTACTTCAGTCTTCTGTTGATGTGCCTTGTCGGAATCAAGACTTGAGACTCACTCTCTGCGAAACGCGATTGTGCAGTTTCCGCAGCAACCTGCGGTGCGTTCCGGTGTTTGCCATCGTGGCCGGTGGTGGAACCAAGATCTGCCGGACGTTGACAGAATGTGCGTTGCGCACACCGTTCTGCATCGAAGTCCTCTCCCAAGCCAAGAGGTGTTCCAGGCGACGAGGAAATAATTCAAAGACGTGTTCTGGAAAGAGCATGGTCAACATGCGGGACTCTATGCAGTCATGAAGCCATACCATGAAACCACTGGAACTGTATTATGGAAGTGTAATTCACCTACGCCGAATTCGCCCACGTTCGAGCAGTTTCCTGTCTCTTGATTCTGCCTCTCATCTACAGTCTCACTTCCGCATCCCCTGGTTTTGACGACTTCTTGACATCGTGTAGTTTATTGACTTAATTATGAAAAAAGGGAAATGACAGAGTGATTCTCTATTCTCTTCTCTAGGAATTCGCGATCGGGGTCGTTTTCCGAGAAACATGTTTATCGATGGTTGCGAGCAAGTTGAGTATGTTGTCGACGACATCCGCTTCACCAGTGTAAATGAAACGCAGGAGTTTCCTGAAAGTGTCTTCCTCCATGTCAGAAATTTCGATCCACGATGTCTTCTCTTCATCGCAGTCCTGGTCGAAGATTGCTTTGAAGACGGGCGAGCGAATTGCTAGAATACTCTTGTGAGCGCGAAACTCTTTTCCGTTCAGTGAGAGCACGACATCGGAATAGCTTTGGCTTTCGTGCAGCTCAGCCAGAATCGCCGATGGATTGTATCCGGGAACTTCAAGCTGCTCTTTGGCGTACAAGATCTCACAGGTAACGATGAGTTTATCGTCGGCAATGAAGCCGCGGGGATCCGTGAAGAGTTTGTCTCGAAGGATGAATTTTGGATAGCCGTACCCGCTACCGAGCTTCAGCGTTGTAGGCTCACGGTCATCACCACTCCGATAATCTCGAAGACAGTCTGCATTCTGCATTTTCTTTGTGGCCTTGATGGAAAACACAAATTTGACTTGAACTTCACTCTGATCACAGGAGTTCAGATTCAAGAACAGTGACACATGATCTTTGTCATCCTCTTCTTCGCCTCTGGGATACAATAGAAGATACCACTGAGCACCGTCGTCGACTCCGTCGCGGAAGGTTGAGCTCCGGATAGATTTTTTGTTCAAGCAGAAACTGAAGTTCTCGATGGTCCAAACATGCACGAACTTAATGATCTTGATTTCCGTTCTGGAGGAACTGACGGCGACAGGACCGGCATCTCCCGAACTCAGAATCGACATCACGTGGTGCGAATCGTTCACTGTTCTTAGCTTATGGAAGATCTCGCAAGGGATTAACGATCGGAACTATGATGGCTTCCACTGTGGCTCACGTTTTTAGGAATTTCCGCTCTCGTCTTCGGCGCGTGTTTAACGTTCATAACAAGCAACACGTGCGGACCAGTGGGCATGAAATTCCGGACTAGATGCCGAAACAACGAAGAGATAGAAATAACGAAGTTGGACTTCGTCGACGTGATCATGAAGGCGACAATGAGAATGGTCTGCACCCATTAGCCCGAAAACCCATTAGCCGGAAAACCCATCAGCCTGAAAACCCATCAGCCCGAGAATTTTGTGGAGACAGTGAAGCTTCTATGCGAAGCGCCGAATCTTTCATCGGAGGTACATCGGACGCTTCATTCATGGGACCGCGATAGAGGACCGCCGGCTTATGTGCGCTTGCCCGCCGTTTGAGCGGATATCGCAGTGGGCGCATGGAGCAGGAAAGGTTAGATTAGGTTGAAAACGCTCGAAACTGAGTCAGTGAAACCTAGAGACAGTAGAGGGCGCAGAGCGGATTGTTTAGGGCGCGGAACATTGTTGAACATGTTCGGCATCAGCAACCGATTCGATACGACGAATACCTGAACGAGCCTCTATGTCTGGTTCATTCCGATTCTCACTCCACCTGAATTCCGAGGCAACGTGGAAAACCGCGCCTGCAGATTTCTCCCGTTTGATAGCACTGCGATTCCACTCTGCCCATAGAAGCTTCACTGTCTTTTCAAAATTTTCAGGCTAATGGGTTTTCGAGCTCATGGGTAGACTTTTCTGGCTAATAGGTTTTCGGGCTAATGGGCGGTAATCATGAGGATCAACCTTGCTATGAACCGCATCTCAATGGGGGCTTTTCTTCAGTTCTTTTCTGTTCCCGTTCTTCCTGGAAGGATAACTCATGAAAAGACAAGCAAAGAAGGATGGAAAAATCGTTGGAGAAGCGCCCCGATCGGGAGGCAGTGTTTCATAAACACAATATTCCCTGAGTGCGCAACAAGCCGCTCGCTGAGCGACCACCAAGTGTCTCTTCCTCACAAGAGCTCGGACCACATTACAGTTGAATGTTGTATTTTTTTTTCTCTTTCTTCGACCGATCCGCTTCAACTTGTAGACAGTGGCGCAACCAGCTTTTCACGCCAGGTCCGCTAACTCCCTCCCTTTCCCGTTAGATAGTATCCTGTCGTACTCATGGATTCCCAGCAGCCCAAATCTGTGTCTTTATACATGTATCTAGGTATTTGCCTCTTACGAACAGTTTACTGCAAGAGATTCGAGGCGACGCGCGGATTCGTATACTTATGAAAAGAACTTGGAAGTTCAGGCATCAATCATTTTTGAACTTCCATCAATCAATATGAATTGATGGATATTTAGTGAAATAGTGCCCGATTTTTCCAGTCCACGACTTTGTTGGGCAAATATCATCGAAATGATCGACCTCCGATCAATTTATCCATGGATTGATGGCGGGTGATTAATGAATAATGCCTGATCTTCCAAGCTCTTCATATGATGCTCACGACAAAGGAAACTCAGCACATTTATTGGATCAGAAGGCGTATTTATTGAATGATAAATCGATTTAGGATGAATCGAAGAGCTAGTGGGATCGATGCTTCGAGGTGATCACGGTAGACTATATCCACTATCAGACTAGTTTAATGAGACAGACACCTTGTCGAATACCTCGCGGAGTCTGCTTCAGAGTACGAGATTGACCCGCCTGCCTGGCTTCTTCGCCATTTCGTCTATAATGGACATGGGTTTGAGCTTGACTTCATTGCTGAGGTCTCGATTGATCGAAATCTTTGATTCGTGTGAAATTTGAAGAAAGCTTGGGACCAACTCGATGCTTATCTCGGAGAATCGACTCACCTGTGAAGTGTCCGACTATCCCTATAACGGATTAGCCAACATTGTTTTGCATTTAGAACAGCAGCGTTTCCCGTCATGCTTACTCGTAGCCCTCTCCCTAAAAGCGCTCATAGTTGTCGCAGTGCTAATCCCGTACCAATTCTAGAGTTCTACATTCGAACTGCTATGAATAGTTCTCAAGTGCGTTGAAAAAGTACCCAGATTAGCAGCAAGAATCTTTGATTTATTTTTCCTCAGAATTGTTCTAGCTGGGGAGTGATGATAGACCAATATGCGTCACTTCGTCATCGGAATCTGGCAGGTCCGCTAAGTCCGCTGAAAGAAAATCCAGGTGCGCTGAAGCGGACCTAGCGCCCACCTGGTTGCGCCACTGCTTGTAGACAAGAGTTGGAAGAGATCTCCCTGCTGGACGATGCAAGCATGATCTATGTCTAGACCTGTAAACTTATTTTGGTCGGAGGAGATCGCGGAAGGGAAACGGCNCGAGGCAACGTGGAAAACCGCGCCTGCAGATTTCTCCCGTTTGATAGCACTGCGATTCCACTCTGCCCATAGAAGCTTCACTGTCTTTTCAAAATTTTCAGGCTAATGGGTTTTCGAGCTCATGGGTAGACTTTTCTGGCTAATAGGTTTTCGGGCTAATGGGCGGTAATCATGAGGATCAACCTTGCTATGAACCGCATCTCAATGGGGGCTTTTCTTCAGTTCTTTTCTGTTCCCGTTCTTCCTGGAAGGATAACTCATGAAAAGACAAGCAAAGAAGGATGGAAAAATCGTTGGAGAAGCGCCCCGATCGGGAGGCATTGTTTCATAAACACAATATTCCCTGAGTGCGCAACAAGCCGCTCGCTGAGCGACCACCAAGTGTCTCTTCCTCACAAGAGCTCGGACCACATTACAGTTGAATGTTGTATTTTTTTTTCTCTTTCTTCGACCGATCCGCTTCAACTTGTAGATTGTAGACAAGAGTTGGAAGAGATCTCCCTGCTGGACGATGCAAGCATGATCTATGTCTAGACCTGTAAACTTATTTTGGTCGGAGGAGATCGCGGAAGGGAAACGGCGCCGACGATTCCTGCTACGGGCGGTACTTCCACTCATGAAAAATCTCCTCACCTGCTGCGTAATGGACGGATATTGATCCTCGACTTCGGAATTCCTCGGAAATCCCCGGATTCGCTTTCAGCCAATGAACGATTCCGAAATTTTGAGCCGACAAGAATCAAACTCGAGCTTTTTCTTATGCCAACTCGAACTTTTTGAAGATATGTATAAGTCCTGCACTCGTTTTCTCACGTGGCTGGTTACTGCGCGCCAAATTTCACCTGTAGAAATGAGCCTGTGGACACGGGCTTTGCAGTTTGCCGTTTTGTGATCCTTGAACTGGCAGCGCCAGAACTCCTTTGAGCCGTCTTTGCTCAGGCCGGCCGAGACGTTAAGATGCCCATCATGGGAGAGTTTCAGTTTTCCGCGCTGAATTTCGAAGGTGGCTGACATGCTGGACGGAGTTTGTATACTCGCTCGATGAGTTCAGTGTTATCCCTCTGAAATCTACATGAAGTCCACGTTCTGTTGAGGCGTCCCGAGGAAACGTCCGATGACATTTCCCCGATCGATCGACATATGGAATCTCCTTCACGAGGACTTCAGTTGAGAGTTCGAGGTACTCCATCAGGCTATGTTGATATGTGTAATACATATTCTCGGATAAAAAAATAGGAGCAGTCGCGCTCCGTCGCGCCGCTTAATAGAAGAAGGGAACTGGAACCATTAAGGATGGAAGCATGCATTTGAAAAAATTCAGAGATTGATTTCTACGGCGGATCGTGAATTTGTGAAAGCAGCGATGAGTATCGGAGGCCGAGTTGACAGCGCGCCATTTTTGGCAATAGGAATTCCCCCGCAAAACATGAGGATCTTGATTTCGAGTTCTGAGTCTCCGCATAGACTCAAAAGCCGTGGTGCATCATTTGTTAGGTCGAAAATCGGAAACAAATCGGAAGAAGTTTTGAGAAAATAGGCTTCAAGACCTTCCATTTGCTCCGAATTCGGAAAATTCGCACGCAAGTTCTATGTAAGATAATTCGCGATATCCCTACAATTCGCCATTCGCTCCATGAATTCTCGAATAATTCGCATCATTTTTCGTAGCGTCGAGTATATTTCTCCGACATTTCACGATGGCGACGCGACGGTTCACAAGGGTTATCGAAGTCACAGCTGAGCGTCGACCACAAGAATAAAAAGATCCTTCTGACTATGTTCCGAACGACGAAGAAATAATTCAAAAACGTGTTCTGTAAAGGGGCTGGTCAACACGCGGGACTCTATGCAGCAAGGAAGCCACACCATGAAACCACTAGAACTGTATTCTGGAAGTGTAATTCACCTGCGCCGAAGAAGGAGAAGCCGAATGTTTCGAGCAGCTTCCTGTCTCCTGATTCTGCCTCTCATCTACAATCTCACCTCCGCTTTCGTTGGTTTTGTGAAGTTTGAAACTGACTTTGAGAAAATGAAAACACAGAACTCGCGTGAATGACGACGCCTGGACGTAGTTTAGTTTATTGACTTAATTTAAAAAGAAGAGAACTGATTAAGTGATTCTCTATTCTCTTCTCTAGGAATTCGCGATCGGGGTCGTTTNATGTTTATCGATGGTTGCGAGCAAGTTGAGTATGTTGTCGACGACATCCGCTTCACCAGTGTAAATGAAACGCAGGAGTTTCCTGAAAGTGTCTTCCTCCATGTCAGAAATTTCGATCCACGATGTCTTCTCTTCATCGCAGTCCTGGTCGAAGATTGCTTTGAAGACGGGCGAGCGAACTGCTAGAATACTCTTGTGAGCGCGAAACTTTTTTCCGTTCAGTGAGAGCACGACATCGGAATAGCTTTGGCTTTCGTGCAGCTCAGCCAGAATCGCCGATGGATTGTATCCGGGGACTTCAAGCCGCTCTTTGGCGTACGAGATCTCACAGGTAATGGTGAGTTTATCGTCGGCAACGAAGCCGCGGGGATCCGTGATCAGTTCGTCTCGAAGGATGAATTTTCGATAGCCGCGCCCTTCACCGAGATTCAGCGTTATAGGCTCACGGTAGTCACCATTCCGATGATCTTGAAGACAGTTTTCATTCTGCAGCTTCTTTGTGGCCTTGATGGAAAACACATATTTGACTTGAACTTCACTCTGATCACAGGAGTTCAGATACAAGTACAGTGACACATAATCTTTGGCATCCTCTCCTTGGCCTTTGGGATACAATAGAAGATGCCACTGAGCACCGTCGTCGACACCGTCGCGGAAGGTTGAGCTCCGGATAGATTTTTTGTTCAAGCAGAAACTGAAGTTCTCGATGGTCCAAACATGCAAGAACTTGGTGACCTTGATTTCCGTTTTGGAGGAATTTCCGGCGACAGGACCGGAATCTCCCGAGCTCAGAATCGACATCACGTGGAGCTGTTGTGGTTCACTGTTCTAAACTTATGGAGGATCTCGCAAGGAATCAACGATCGAAACTATGATGACTTCCACTGTGGCTCACGTTTTTAAGAATCTCCGCTCTCGTCTTCGGCGCGTCCGTAACGTTCATAACAAGCAACACGTGCTGAACAGTAGGCATGGAGGCTAGATGCCGAAACGACGGAAATATAAAAACAACGAAGTTGGATTTCGTCATCAGTCATCAGTAATTCGATCATGAGGCGATGATGAGGATCAACTTTGCTGTGAATCGGGGCCTTTTCTCAGTTCTTCTCTGTTCCCGTTCTTCCCTTCTTTCTGGAGAAAGAACTCAATGAAAAGACAAACAGAGAAGGATGGAAAAATCGTTGAATAAGCGCCCTGATCGGAAGGCGGTTCACAGCGAAGATAATCGTCATCATTGCCTTCATGATGATCCCGTTGACGAAATTCAACTTCGTTTTTTCTATCCGTGCACTCTGCTGGAACGCCATTCGTCTTCTTTTAGACCCAAAAGTTCATACCGAGCGGACCAAAAACCAAGATTTTTCGGTTGTTTTCGCGTTGAAGCTAGAAAGGAATTTAAGGCCAATCAATGAAAGATTGCAATTCGTTGTGAATTCACAGTTGGTTCGTTGCTCGCGCTTCCAATATCCGAACGCTCATTGTTTTCTGTTTTGGCTTGCTTCCTTGTGCCTGACAAGAACTGAAGGATCATCCGTTCATCCACGCTGATATCGCATCCGCAAGTCTTAAACTCATCAGATAGAAGGTTCAGAACAGTGTTTCCCGAACGGACGGGCGCGCCTTCTTCTTCTAAGTAATAAGAAGTTATGATATTAATAAGAATAATGAGAAAGACACGCAATTCTTATGATATAGAACTTCTAGAACAGCGCTACCACGAAGTCTGTGCCTCGGAAAACTCCTCACCGAGTCCATAATAAGAAAATCCAAGAAGAACTCAAAACATGCTGTTGGAACTTAAGAAAGGTCCTTCATCAGCAGATTTCCATGAGAAGCCAGACAAGACAAAAGAAGAGAGACTTCCTCGAGGCCCGTGAGTCCAGGACCGCTTGCTCGCCCTTATCCCGAAGAGCGAAGGTTGCCTCACGGAACCAACTTCATGGAGAGGGATAGCCAAGAGGAACACGCTCAGCAAACAGTTGTCAGGTCTCAACAACCGACTACCTGAACTTCAAGGAAGTTATCCCTCCAGAACAACACGGTTCCGTCAGAGAAAGATCCACTCTGACAGCCTGTAGAACACTCACGACCGCAGCCGCAGCAAGAAACCGCACCAACTGGGAACAAAAGTTCAATGAAATAGACCCGGAATTCTTTACCACTCCGGCTACGAACTCACAATGGTGGAAAGAAGCAAACTGCAGACAGCGGCATCGCCTCAGAAGAGGGGCAGTTCACGGATATCATCACTTGATCTGTAGGAGGGAGGGTTTCATGAGCCTGACGCGAATTGTATCTTTGATCTATGTAACGGGCATTGTACACAAAATCACATCTACCAATGTTGTTCACGAACAGAATTTGACTGGTCCAGAGTCCAACAAGCACAGCCTTGAAACCGGCTGTGAACTAGTCTGTCGTTCTACTAGCAAAACTCTCCAAAGACACCAACTATTTGGTTTTAATAAATGACTTCAGATACCCCGATACCCACGTTGAGATATACGGCGATCTCACAGCATCTAAAACGCTAATCAATAATAATAATCAATAATCAATAATAATTCATAATAATTCATAATATTGTTATGCGGTAGTATCCGCGGCATACATCGCAGGGATACTTGAGTTCGTAGTTCACAAATGTGCGCTGGTTTCGTGGCTCACTAATTCGTTAGCATTGACTACTGAGGATCTGGTTGCACTTTCATGTACTCTGCCATCCATTCAGCCGATCTCTTGGGTCTTTTGAAGGGATGAAGTGTCGGAGGTTGAAGTTCTCGATTTGAATCCAGAATCCGATATTCGATAGTGAAACTTTTTGATGAGGCAAAGGCTGAACTCGAGGAAGGGCATCACCGACAAGTGCTCAGTGACCCTTTGGAGCGGCCCAGGGGAATGCCGGGGTTCCTCCCACCACGGAGCTGATGCAGTTCAGGAACTGGAGTGGGATTGGAGGAACATCCCGGAATCAACAAACTCATCGACTCAGTGAAGATACGAGTTCGTGAAGGAACTTTCCTCATGAGTAGAGAGTATCAAGCGCAGATACAAATCCGAACGTGCAACACTCACGAGTGATGGCACGTCGTGTGGAGCGGCGCGCCCGATTGGCGCGATCCTCTTCATGTGGCAAGCCGAAATCGATCAAATACTGAGGGATGGCTTCAACAAGAAGAAAGGGACCGGAAGGCGGGCAACGGAACCGGCCGCCGTCCGGCTGTTCCAAGTTGACGGAATCGAGAGAAACAATTCGTCTGTGGATGAGGAACTGAATTTAAAGCTTGCGAGGATACGGATCTTCTACTCACTCAGTTTAATAGAATGTTTTATACATATTATATATTCGGATGATGATGGGATACAACGATCCATAGAAATTTGGTAATGCTGCTCTCTGGCTCGACATCAATGCACGTTTTCCTTCTTCTGTCTTTCTGTGGAAGCCTCTTCTTTGGCGAGTGCAGCTCTGGCGGCATTTCTCGCGTCTCTTTTTGGGTGCGAGCGCTTTTGATATTTCAACGCCGGATTCGAGGTGAATTTCCGATCGCAAAGATCACACGGGTACGGTGTTTCTCCGGTGTGAATGCGCTTGTGTTGCGTCAGTTGAGGCCTCGCGATGAACTTCCTCGGACACTGGTCACAGGCGTAGGGCTTTTCTCCGGTGTGTATCCGTTTGTGTTTCGTCAAACTGCTAGTATCGATGAACGATTTGCTGCATTCATCTCAAGGGTACGGCTTCTCGCCCGTATGAGTTCGCATGTGCACGGAGATTTGAGAGGTCGTTCGGAATGAGGACGAACACTCCTTACAGTGATACGGCTTCTCGCCAGTGTGGGTCCGACGGTGTACCGCGAGTCCTCCTCGGTCAGATAAGGCTTTGCCGCAAGCATTACAAATAAAAGGCTTCTCGCCGCTGTGCACCCGCTTGTGAAGAGCGAGATTGTCTTTGCGGGGAAAAGTCGCTGGACACAAATCACAGGCGTATGGTTTCTCACCGGTGTGAGTTCTCATGTGAGATGTGAGGGCGCATCTCATCGTGAAGCCTCTGCCGCAAGTTTCACACGAGAACGGTTTCTCGCCCGTGTGAATCAGCATGTGTTGTTTGAGATGATTCGTTTGACGAAAACTCGCGGAGCACTCGGTACAAGAATACGGTTTCTCGTCTGTTTGGCTTCTTCGATGAACAAGGAGACCGCTTCGATCCGCGAATGCTTTTCCGCACTCGTCACAGGCGAACGGTTTTTCGCCGGAGTGGTATCTCAGGTGAGTTGTCAGCGTTGATTTGAAGCGGAACTTTCGCTTGCATTCGGTGCATGAGAACGGTTTCACACCGGTGTGGGTGCGAGAATGGCTCTCCAAATCGTAGATTGTGATGAATCTCTTTTCTCACTCATCGCAAGCGTAGGGTCGATCGCCTTCGTGGCGCCTAATGTGAACCTCGAGAGCTCTCTTGGATGAAAATGTCTTCTTACAGCGCTTGCAAAAGTGAGCTTTTCCGCCCGAAGGTCCTGCTCGTGATTTTGGAGCCATGTTCACTTCTATGTAGACACCTCTCTTGATCAATCCACGAACAAAACAGAATCCACGCAGAAGAACGGAGACCAACTCTGGAGCACGATCCGGATCTTTGTGACTCCGTGGCTCGATGGGGTTCAATTCGAGCTCTTCATGCACAGCAACTCGAGCGGGGAGAGCGCGCTCACCACTAGAACCTCGCAACCACAGCCCAATTATTAGTCTTGAGAGAATAACTGAGATCCCGAAACGCTGCGAACCTCTCTCGCATTCCGAGCGCTATTGAGGCGTACACAGTAGGTGTTGTGGTGCGAAGTAAGACTGATACCATTGTGATACGCTAACAAGCAGAGGACTCAATAATAAACACCAGTCTCAGTCCACCCGTCGTCACGGGCACATCGTGCGTCTTAAGTAGCGCTCAAAAGTATTTTGACAAACACATTTATTGAGATTCTCAAGGAACGAATGCAAGCAAAGTTCTGTCTGTTGACCTCGAATCATGTGCCTAGGAAGCCGAATCTATCCCGCTGTTAAATGTCAGATATGATCATGAAACATCAAGACATCGAGGAAAAACGATAGGCCTGCCGCTCAAAAGTATTTTGACAATAGAGATACATTAATTTTCGATACTCATCCCTGCTCCGAATTAGAATTCCTTTCAGTATTTTGTGGCGTAGCCTCTTGCCTTCAATACGGCAAGACAGCGAGCCGGCATCGAGTCCACAAGTTTTTGAAAATTTTGTGTGGGAATCTCCGCCCACGCATTATTGAGAGCTTCAAAGAATTGGTCCTTATTCGAGAAATTTCTGAGTCTGACTCTCCGATTGAGCTCTTCCCAGAGATGCTCAATCGGATTAAGATCCGGGCTTTGACTAGGCCACTCGAGAACCTTGACTTTCTTGGAGTTTAAGAAACGTTTTATGTGATCAGACTTGTGTTTTGCATCATTGTCTTGCTGTAAGAGCCATTTGCGTGCCATTTTCTCATGAGCATGCGGCAGCATGTGATCGGAAAGGATTGTTTCGTATACGAAGCGGTCCATTATTCCCGTAATTCGCACCAACGGACCAGCGCAATCTCTCGAAAAGCATCCCCACACCATTACACTACCGCCGCCGTGCTTTACTGTAGGTACTTCATAGCGTACTTCGTTCCGCTGGTTCTTAGGTCGACGAATGTACTTTATGCCGTCCGATGACAGCAGATTGAACTTGCTTTCGTCACTCCAAAGAACTTTCGACCACTCTGCGGCACCCCAGTGTGCGTATCTCTTGGCAAAACTTAGCCTGAGTCGACGGTTCTTTGCTGATACGAGTGGTTTCTTCGCTGGTCTTCTCCCATGCAATCCAAAACTTGTTAAACGACGTTTCACGGTTGAGACGTGAATGTCGACATCAAAAATATCGCTCAGCTCATTCCTAATGGAAACCGGGGAGCGCTGGACGTCGCTTACGGAGAACCTTCTGATGAGTCTGTCTATTTTTTCGGTGGTTTTTCTCGTGCGCCCGCACCTGGCCGCATTCTGAACGGTTCCTTCTTTCCAAAATTTCTTTTTCCAGGCACTGATCAACTGTCGAGACACATGGAATGCATCGGCGATTTGGACTTGAGTCATCTCACCCGCTCTCAGAGCTTTGAACACAGATTCCTTGAAATCATTAGAATATTCTCTGGTTTTGACCATTGCGATAAGTCTACGACGGCCAGAACGCTTCTAAGGCCACTTTCGAAAAGTTTCACGCTCGGAGAATACGGCACGCAGACATGTGAAGTGATGATTTTCTCGACGAATGACTTGTCCGAATACTTTTGAGCGGCGCTTTCGGTGTCAGCATCGTCATGCTTCGTCGTTGAAAAGTGATTGTAATGATATGATATGATCGGCCTCAGCGCAGCGCTGCACCCTAAGCAGAAACAACGCTTCATCAAGCTTCGTTCTCTGAATATTTCAAAAAGTGTGTTTGTCAAAATACTTTTGAGCGCTACTGTATCTCTCTTCCAATAGGCAACAGGTTAACAGTAGGAGGCGGGCGCGAGGATCTCGGTGAGCATTCACCAATTATGGGCTGAGAAAACCACAGACCACGGGTCTAGGAGCTCAGACCGCATTTCATAACATCTTAGAGCGATTCATAAAACAATGGGCAAACGACCCGTGAAAATTAAGAGAAACTAGCAGAGGACAAGATCGGTCGAAAAGAAGGAGAACCCTGGATGGATTCTCTTCGCCAACTCGCTGAAGACGATCTTGTTGTAATCGATTCACACGAGTAGGTAGTCATCGCGATGCTTGTTGAACCTTTTGAGACAAACTAGTTGAACTCTTCTCTTCAGGAACCCGACGTTCATGTGCGGAAATCTGAACGCACCACTCGACTAATCAGATGCAAGGCGAACAGAATCTCTCACCGAAATGTTGAAATACTAGCGAGTCTCTATCATTACCGACGCGATGAGCTTTACGTTTGTGGCCTTGAAGTTTAGGCATTATTCATTAATCACTCCCCATCAATTCATAAAATAGTTGATCGGAGGTCGACTAAGTCGATGATTTCCGCCCAATCACGGCCTGTACTGGAACAATCAAACATCAGATACTCATGTATCCATCAATTCATATGGATAGATGGAGGGTCCAAAATGATTAATGCTTAAACTTCCAGGCCCTATTTATCAGAGACGCTCCACTATCCTCATCCTATGAACGTCTGGAATACGGAAAGCACCTAAAAGTGGAAATATCTTTTCGAGTAGAACGAGCTGGTGATCAGGAACCGGATAAACAGGAGACCAGGAGACAGAAGACCTGAACGAGATTCTGTATCGGAATTGTTCGAGGGAGGAGAGACGCTCAAAACCATGATTTGACTCTGAATATCTCAGTCCCTCAAGCCTGACACGGACTCAACGTTGCGAGGATAGAGGGCGCTCTTATTCTAAATGAGGATTTCGTAGAGCTTGGCTCTGGAAATCGCGAATTTGTGGAAGATGTGATCTGGAGAGTTCGGGTCAAGGCTCTGAATCGATCAGAATGCACCGAGTCAGCCGCAATCTCTGAAATGGACGATCATCATAAATTTCCCCATGCAGAATCGGTTCATCGGAATTCTGCAAGGCAACTGCACTAAACCTTCAAATCTCCTCATGTGGAAAGTCTCCGAGTATGTCATCATCGAGATGCCGCCCGTTCAGAATAGGCTTATCCAGATTCGATTTTGCAAATTGTCCGACTTCAACATCCAGAACTGCTTTCTCTAGAAACGTCTTCTCTTGCGCTCCAACTCAGGACATGCGTCCGATATGCACTCCCTCAGGTTCGGTCGTCCTGAGGAGATCGACTCGAGAGAAGACGCCGGAAAATAACTTCCCACCATGACAGAAAAGCTGAGACATGACAAATTCCTCAATTTCTGGAATTATTCTCAAAGAAAGAGAATACCAAACCGAAACCGATCGCATCGAGACTTGATGTGTAAGGAAGTCGATGATATGAAAGTTTTTCAAGAGGAACGAATTCAGAATCCTTTCGTGACCTTGGCTCCTTTGATTTCCTCTTGGTTCGCCGAGCCCTGTCTGTGTACTCGTTGTGGTGGAGAAGAGCGCTACAGACCGCGAACGATCTCTCGGGAACTCTCCAAATTGATTTAATTTCCGAGTTTCTCTCAAAAGCTCATGAGCTTGACCTCTCCGGTGGTTTGTTTCTCTGAGCGAAATAAGCGTTCGTTGTCTGGAACGTACGAGCAGATGTGGTCGTTTTCTGTTTTCTTCTTACTTTCCTGTCTGGTGGGTCTGATCGGTCGGCTTCGATTCCTCGAAGCTTAATTCTATCGTCCGAAGGTCACGAAGTCATTCCCGATCGGGAGAGTTTTCGCTCCAACGATCCCTGTAATTATTATTTGCCTACTCTTCGTTGGCTTCCATTTCGCTCGTTCTCTCCGTCTCTTTATTCTCCACCTATTCCCCTGGATTCCCGCGATCAGCCCGGCAACTTTCCCTGAGGCTTGCCGAAAGTTCCCGCAACGCTCCCTCTGGGAGATCCCACGAGTTTTCAAGACACAGTCGACCACTGCGATGGTGGCCAACAACCTCGGCCTCTCACAGGGTGAATCCTCTGCCTGGTAAATTGGCTACATTCTCACAAATAATTTGAAAATTCCTGAGTTTTCATTTCTCCGAATCGTCTCCTGGAATTTTCGCGGTCAACTGCGATGAATCCACAAATTGAGCGGAAAAATACTCGAATATCCGCGGTTGTGAGTCCGAGTGGAGCTTTTCGCATGCTGCCAAGCGGGTCGGCTGTGTTTCTGCGGTAATTATTTCCCGAAATCGATCAGGGAAATCAAAACCGGTTTTGGGAAATCGAAACTTCTTTCAAAATAAACTGTTTTATTTTCTCGATACCATTTTTTTCGAGTCTTTGTCGCCACAGAGCTGCGTTTCTTCGATCGATTCGGGGAGAGTCGAGCGTTGTAAGATGACGCTGAGCCTGAACGCATCCGCAGGAGCAAGGGAACAACAGGAACTCTCCTGGAAACCCTCAGCGGTCCCCCGGGTCCGTGAAGTTGCTCGACAACTCGAAGCCGAACTCCCACAGTTCCCAGGTCTATTCGTTCCCCTCGGAGTGAGGGACCTTCTATCAAAGCCTTCCGTTTGGTTGATTCTGATGTTGCAGCACTTGGAACCACTACAGTTGACCAGGACCCTGGTGGAGGGTCTTGAGAAACTCATTATTGGCCGGCCGGCCTGCCTGGCAGTCAGCAAACCTTCCACGCAACTCTTGTATTGCAAGCAGTTTGCTGTTCGCTGTGGCACCACCACTGTTACAATCCTTGGCTGCTAAATTTAGCAAGTGCCACGGTTGCACAAGCGACTCACCGCTCGACTCCAGGACGGATTCGGCCCTTCTCTCAATACCAAGTAACTTCCTCGTTCAACGTACCTCATTACAACTCACCGAGTTCCTCTCGGAACGAAAGATTTCTCCGAATAATTTCCGCGAAACTTTGCCTCGCAAACGTAGAGAAAGGTTTCTGACAGAACTTCGGGGGCTCGAGCTCCGCAACTTCGGAGCCAGGGAAGGGACGTTGTCTTCCTGACATGCATGACGATTTCGAATGCTGTTCCTGGACTTCTCCCGGAACTCTCGGCGGGTTCGTTCGAGAAGGAACGTGGAGCCGAATGAGAAGGGTCGTTGGCAAGAAGCTTTTAGAGCTTGTCGTCGAACACTAGCCGCTTGGCATCGCACTTAAGCTCCTCGTCTTAAAGTTAAAAGCGCTTCGAGCTTTATACCGACACCGAGTCTGCGGAGCCGTCGGTGGAGGAGGAGGAGGACGACTCGACCGTTCTCCAGAGACTCGAATCCGCAGCTGAGTTCATGGTCGCTTTCGCCGACGCTGCCGCTTCTGTTGCCTCTGTTGCTGATCCCATGTCAATAAAACGACCGACCGACCGACCCGCCAGCCAGAGTAGAAGAGATGAGAAAATGTTACCGGTATTGTTCCAGCCGAATCCTCCGTTCACTATTATGACTTTTTCTCCCTTTTATTCTCTCTGGACTGTTGTTGTTGTCGCTTCGAACGGGACTCTGGTGGGAGTATTGAGTATAAATTCTGTCACAAAGGGCCTCCGAGTGAGCAGACTGGACATGATTGGGAGCTTATCATCAGAGATGCGATGGGCTGATCTATATTGACCTCCGTCTCCGACGATCAATTCTCATCAATCCCTTACCATACCCGACACTGAAAAAAATTATTTGCATGATGATTTCGTGAAACTTCAACTGACCATTGGTTATAACTAGGGCTGCCAAAAATATAAAAATGCATATTTTGGTTCATATGCGCATATTTCGAGGATATTTCTGCCGATATGCACTCGGAAATCATCGCGCAAAAATAGATTCCGATTGAATTCAAGACTTGAATTCGATGGATATTGCTTCGCCCTGAGATGAATCGCGATCACCTAATGCACGTCTTCGATCAAGCCGGTACTGCCGCTTCGCCTCTGGAGCTTCCGGAGTAGCAGCTCCCGATTTCCAGCGACTACCATCGTTTCGTTCTGAGCTGCGATCTCGTTCACCAGAATGCCTTGAAGCCACAATGGCGAGCTTTCCTAGGTGTTTCCAGACAGTCAATGAAATGTTCTGTAACCTTATTCGTGTGCATGGAGGCTCCGAGAAAGTGTGCCGACTGAAGAATGTAAGCGACGAGGAGGACGTCGGGTTGTCATTTCAAGGAAGAAGGTCTCCCAGACGTGTTCTGGTGGCGGCGCGTTCTGTCTAGAGATCCTTCTCTCAATATGAGGCGATTTCCGAGATAATCCTGATCAAAAACTTCAAGCCCTTTTTCTGCTGTTGCGTGCAACAAATGCACATATACCTATTGAGAAAAAAAGGGGTGTGATACGGGGCGATTTGACGATGAATTATTGTGCATATCGACTTTGTATATTTCGTGATCATTTTTCGATCCCTGCATGCATAATCCTCGGAATCCCGTGCATATTTCAGATTTTTCAGTGCATATTTTTGGCGGCCCTAGTTACAACAACATGTTTTTCGAGTTTCATCCCCGCCAGCCTCGTTCTCTCATAAGTTATATTTATATAATTATAGTAATACTTGAAAATTTAGAACTAATTCGAATCGTTCGACCATTCTTCATTCAAGCTCAGGTTTTCGCGGGACGTGGGGACAGCGGTGGGATGTAAACATCTGCGGGAAGCTTCAAAGAGTCGACCCTTACATTTTCGCTTGAGTGGTGTGGAGAGGACCGTTCACTTCTTCCGGAGAATTCATGACTTTGTGAAGTTTTCACGATATGACAGATGATATTCCTGAAAACTTGAAGGCTAGAACTCGGTTCGCCTGACGTCGTTAGAGGTCAAACATGGCCATCGGCGTCTTTGATGGCTGGGCGCGACAAGACCTCGCGTTGTTTCGGTTTTCTAATCCACATCTGGAAGCGTCCGAGTGATACATTTCGAAGCGCACAGCGTTCCAAATTGACTCATTTCTCGATTTAATGTTGTAAATTTACGTCATAACTCTTTCATGGCCCTTAGATTCGACTCCGAGTGAGCGTATGAAGCAAAAAAAAATTAAATTATTCTTCTCCGGGGGATCGTCTCGACGCTCATAAGTAATCTACCACCGCAAAGTGCGGAAAGCTTCGAAACCTTCTGGAAAAAGACCACGGCAGATCGTTTCCTTGTGTTAGAATTACAGACTCCTGTTTCCTGGTTGCCCGGCCGAAGCCATCGCCGCGAATAATTCACATCCCTAACCATAAGGATTTCGTATTGTGGAGTCGAGCCAGGCTGACGGAATCGTTCATATTTGAACGCTTTCTGAAATTTCGAAACACAGCTTCTGCAATCATTGCTTCGGTTGATCATCGGCCAACAGACTCATATGTATGTACAACAGCCGCGTTATGAATCATCCGAATTATCCATCATTTATGCAGAGGATGAAAACGCAGGGGCGAAATGGGCCGAGACTCAGCAAACACAATCCCGAGCGAGAGAAGTTACCAAACAACGATCGCTCACAGAGCACGAGAGCACGCAGGTGCTCCGCTGCAGCACGGCAGTCATCGACGTTCATTCATCATTTCCATAAATTCAATATACAGGGTCAATATTTAGATGTCACACAGATGAAGCCATTTCTTTCGAGCAGGGAACCGGTGATTACTCGAACCGCGAAATTCAAGCGCAAAAAACATCGGCAAAAACCAACTCGGCTCAGCCACGGAAGCAGCGTGAAAAACAAGTTCACTCCTGAAACGAAAAATCTTTGATATAGATGACCAAGTACATACAATCTTTTCAATAGAGACGCTTTTGCGTCAAGAAACAGAGCATGTGTGTAATGTTTTCCATATTTCCAGAGTGCGAAGTATTCGACGGAGCTCCGGAATCGGAGAGGAACCCCACTTCTCTTTTCATCAAATTCTTCCCTGGATACATCCATCTTCCAGGGAAAGCTTGAACTGAGCGACGCAGCAGGTGCTGGCAGCTGCAAGTGACAAAGACTGACCTTGTTCCCAGCTTCTTGATGAGTTTGCAAGGCCGGCGGCGGTCTGGAACTCAGGCAAAAAGGTCTTCTGGGTCGGCCTCGAAGGATGTTCGGTCGCTCGGTCGGTCGGCGGTTGCACAATAAGCAGAAGAGGAAAGAACGATATAAACGGATCGACAAATAGACTCACCAACAACGAACAGAGCAACGACTTGTAACAAACATGACCCCGGTTGAATTAAGGGCCAAGGTCCTCTGAGGGCCCTAACAAGTGAGCCGGCTGAAGCCTTTGCGTTCGAACGTGGAACTGCATTCCTGTTTTCCGTCGAAGAGCCAATTGGTTCAGGCTTTGTATCCTGTTTTCCGCTGAGTACGTTGGAGGTCGATGGACTCTTAATTGACTCTGAATGCTCCAGGGCAACCTGAGCAGTCGGCGTTGGGATCAAATTCCCGAACGGTTCCCATCGCACGAGAAAGCTTTGATTTCGCTGCAGGACGTGATTGCGGGCTTCGACCTCGAGAGCAGTGAGGTTGAGACTGATGAACGCGTCCGCGTGCATATTTCCAAGGAGAGCGCCGGTATGCGCAGTCCATCAAATGACCCACAAGCCTTTGGACGTACAGGGACGGTCATCTTTCTCCACTGACATATCAACAGAATCTGCTCCGTCAACGTCTCTGTTGTACTCCTCCTCGTTGTCCTTCTGCTCGTCTTTGTTCTTCTCTTCCCATAGCCATCGTGCACGTTCTCCTAGATCGGTAGACGACGGCCACCCGCCCATACGATAAAGAGATGTCCTGTCATGTGTCTAACTCTGATCCACTTTATACAGGACAAGTATCTACTCCTTCTTTGCTTGTCGAGAAACGTTTTTTCTTCTCTCCAGTCTCAGACGTCGTCGAGAGAGAACAGAAGAGACATTTATCAGCATCTCGTAACACCGTTCGCGATATCGGCTTTTTAACGGCAGCGCGACACTCACGGAAAAGAAAACGCTGTCGCTGATTCCGAAGAGAAACGTCGCGGAGGGCCACAGGAATAAAACTCGAACAAAGTGCACGTATCGTCGATCCACACTGTCTTCGACTCGATCCGAAACCGGAAGGGTCTCTTCGAGATTGCAACCCACTTTCGTCTCGGTGGAAAAAGCTTAGCGCTTCATGGAATGCGGACGGAGCTGGGAAAGAAACGTGGCAGTGATCTTCCGAAGGCTGAGGTTTGGAGGAGTCTAAACCCTTCGGATGACTTCAATAACGTGCTGTTATTCTGTTAGATCCCGCGGGCTTCAGACTCGGATTCGGGAAATACAGATCCGCCGCCAAGACTTTTTGACGGCAACAGAGTCTCGCTGTCATGTTCTATCGAGGCGTCTGTCGGTTATCCGGTTGTCTGCTTCGTTTAGGATTGCTGCTTCTGCTGGTGGCGCCGCTCTAGGTTGGTGTATGGCCCAAGCGGTTGCTCTCTGATCCCTTGTGCTCCGCAGTTGAGCTCCAAAAACTCGCTACAAATCCTCCCTCAAGTCTGATTGTTCCATCCGGTGTGTTTGTTCACTTTCTGCTCCGGTCGCATTTCCTCCCGCCGGCTCTGTGCGACTTTTTTCCCTCCTCGTCTATCTCTCATTTAACCGTTTCGCTTCTCTCTTTACACCGAATATGTTATGAGGGCGACACAAACTCGATGTGCCGGCCGCATAGGTTGAGCAGAAAACGGTTTTCACGGCAACAAACAAGATTCTCATCGAGCCACCAGTCATCCCGGATATCATGGTATTCCATTAGAGAGAGAAGGGGAAAGGGAAAGGGGAGAGAGAGAGTATCCGAATAGAGAGAGAGAGAGAGAAGTACTTGGATCGATGTGAGATGGAATAGAGAGAAAGAAGGAGGAACGGGATAAGAGAGGGGAGAGAGGAGGATAGAGAAAGAGGGAGAGGGAATGGGCGAGTGGTAGAGGATACGGAACATTCATCCCATCATTTTACTGCATGGTTGTCTGCTGCGAAACAGAAGCCTGTTATTTGTTTACTCAGAATATTCGTAGGCCTTTACTGCGGCTCCTTGTCCCTTGATACGCTTCCACGTCGATCTTTACGTCTATCCATCCGCTCGTTCCTTCGACGGTTCTTAGTTCCAACTATGCGTCGCTTTCCCTTGGAGGGTTCTCGAGTACGCCGAGCCTTGGTACGCGATAACCTCCGCACTACTTCCCATATCTTAGGCAGGCCTGCTCGATGGGTGTTTAGCGCTTATGGGCCCCGAAGGAATATCCCTCCTTCTTCTTCCTCTTCTTTTCCTCCGTCTTTCCACCCGCCTGCTCGATCTCCCACCGTCCAATCCGCCCGTTCCCTCTTCTTCTCTCCTTCTATCGTGTGCTTTGGCTTGTGTTTTGCCTTTTTCCATCGTAGTGCTTTTTCCCCGCATTGCTGTTCGCCGCTTGTTCTTCCTGAATCTTGTTCCCTATGCGGCCATTCACATTGCCGCCAACGCCGCAGCCGCCGTCTTTTCCTCGTGTTTCTCCTTCTCTGCCTCCTTCTCCTCCTGCAGCGGAACTCTTTGCTCGCCGTAACCTTTCCCCGTATCCCTGAACTCCCTGAGTCTCAGTCAGTAGCACGCCCCCACCCTCTCTCGGGCCCCCGTTCGACGGGCCACTTTGAACGCTCTTCTGAATAACCTCTTTACGATGTAGCAAGCGTCTGAAGGGCACGAATATCCGCCGCCGCCGCCACAGATCTTGCTCTTTTCCACATTCCCGGGCCTCGGCCATGGGATCTCGGTTTCCCCCACTCTCTGGTCCCATTCGCCTTCTCCGCTCACTCGAGTCCATTGAGGGAAAACGTACGAATGAACGACAGGAAACCGCTGCGATAAGGAAACACTGCGCACTGAGCCAATCCGAAGCTGAACCTTCTTTGAAAGTCATGTTGAGAGGATTCTGATCCCGCCCCGGCATGCCCGGGCATGTCCAAGCGGGAAAGTGTTCATGCGCGGAATGTTTTGAGGTTTTCTTCGTCCTGGATGACTTTTTGTACGATTTCCCTCGTCCATGGCGATCATCGGAGCCAGATCTTCCTCGCAGCGACGCCGGACGAAATATTTCCACATAAAAAAGTTTTTATACGCGGTTGTGAGCTGATTCCTAGGATTGGCGAAGATAAGCCGGGTGAGTTCAAGGCGAAGCGAGGCGCACAAGGTCTTGGCGGAAGACAAAAGTGCTTGAAGGCCTTGCTCGTCACGCCTTCAAGGACAGCCTTTATCGGATCTGTTGGTGACGCGCACGAGCAACCGATCAAGCAGGGCCCGCAAAGCCAACTAGGGCCAACTCCAGCGGAGCGGAGCGGACTCGAGTCGGTCTTCCCGCTTTCGGGTCGGATTGACTTCGTTGACTTGATTCGACTTTGACTCTGATTAATAGAAGAACTCCTTCCTCATCCGCGAGTTCCTCAGTCTAAGAAGGACGACGCTTCCATGTTCGTCGCGTTGGTCGGTGCAGCAACTCGCAATCGATCACTCCGAAAGCGGAAATCTAAAAAGATCTGGGTTACCGAATCCACCGAGCGAAACCTCCAAAAATTGTTCGAGGCCAAGTATCACAAATTATATCTTGGTCCGTTGTACTGCTGTACCTACTCGATGTTTTTTTCTTCAGACTCGTTTTTAGTCTCCTTTGTTGGGAGTCGGAACGAAACGTTAGTTGCGTCCTTCGGCCAGCTGAGAAAACTCGACGCCGATGAATCATTACTCAATCCAACGACGGCAGCAGCAAGAACAGTAATCATTTCTGACTTGCCGTTACCCTCCGATGGCAATCCTTCTCAGGTTCCGTCAGCTGCTCCGGGTCTGCCGTCCTTCGTCATCTTTCCGCCTTGGCTCGACGTTCTCTCGGTTTTGTCGTTCCGTTCTCCTGCCTTGGGCTCGCTGGTCTACCATTAACCATCCGACTTTGTATCCTTCAACATTTGGCCGAATGTGTTTTTATGTGTCGTCTTAATAATGTTTGGATCCAATAAGTCGCAATAGCTACGTCGAGCTCAGAGAATCGAACACGATTCTTCTCTCGATTCCCTTCCGCTCGAGACGACAACGCGGCAAACATGCTCTTCACTTTGGTCACTTGTCGAGTCTGTTTCGTATTTCAGTCGATCTTCTGTCCCGGATGAATGACTCCGCGAAGCACATTCGGACCGACCTCTAATGAGGAATGCCGTCGTCATTACTCAACTCCGAGAGACGAACAACTTCGAATTCATGAATGGAACTCCAAGCGAAGCGGATGAGTGACTGACTTGCCGTCCGAGTGGTCAGGGGACAGGCGAGGTGTCTTCAATCAAGAAAAAAAGAGTCGACCACAAAATTCCTTTTCGTACTCCCCGACCGGCATTGAGCCACTGCCGTCGACTCCGTACAATATTGTCTTTTCAGTTCAAAGAGCGAGCTGTCGTCAACTGCGCCTTTTCTTCTTATCCTCGACCCGTCTTCTGGCTCCCCGTGTCCCCTTCTCCCGTGTCCCCGCACGGGGAGCCCGATCTGACCCACGCCGAGAAGGCCGGAATTCTCGGCCGCCTTTTCCGTGGTCTCTCGAACCACCTACCGAGGAACAAAAAGTGAGAAGACGAGCGAAGGTTCTTTGTGCTGAAAAGGAAGCGGCAGACCGAGAAGATTTCATTATTGAATATTCGCTCCGAGTTCGCCTTTTCCAGCTCCGAGCTGCCGACCGACGTATGTCTTTGAGCAGCTTTTCCTGTTTTCAGCCCAGCTTTTCGATTCCAATTCTGCCTGCTGCAAGGGTGGTTTAGGCTATTGCTGCGGCGACAGGTCTGCCGCGGGAACGAACGAAACGGAACGTTATTACGTACAGTCTTCCGCTAGATTTGTCGCTTAGTACCGGAGCCTGTCTGGAAGCGGCGCAGCGTTCGCGGCAGGACTTTCCCTTCCTGGCTGGCTTTTTGTTCGCTCATGGTTGTTGGAGTTTTTTGTCGGTTGCAGCGAATCTCTCGCCGTGCAAATCATTGTCGCCGGTTTTTCCATCGACGAATCCACCCTCAACTCAGTCAGTTTATTATCCGAACTGTCACTTGAACGATTCGACTCATTCGGCGATACTTCCATATTACTCTCTCAAACATGTATTTCAAGATAAGTACTTAATAATTTGCGTCAACGAGAATTAAGTGAAAAGCTTTTTGGGAAATGTTCCCGAAA
This sequence comes from Neoseiulus cucumeris, assembly GCA_021527715.1. Classification (NCBI taxonomy): domain Eukaryota; kingdom Metazoa; phylum Arthropoda; class Arachnida; order Mesostigmata; family Phytoseiidae; genus Neoseiulus; species Neoseiulus cucumeris. Next base: position 443,394 of record JAJSRV010000086.1, on the reverse strand, counting down.
TTGTTCGACGTGCCCGGAGGCGACCGAGTCGAGATGTGGAGCGAGTCCGGCGGTAGAATAGTGAGCACAAACACAAAGTGGCAAACAGCGATCATTAACGACGACACAGGAGAAGTAAAAGAGAAATCCCAGAGCAAAAGTGTTCTCATGTCTCGTCGCGGTTCCCACCCTGTGATGGTGGCCGGTTGGTCAGCTGGCCTGCCAGCTCGGATACAAAGTCGCTGGCCTGGAGGATCCGTCACGTTGACGTCTTCAAGTGTAATAAGTAAATTACAGCGAAACGAAATTGAGCAAAAAATTATTAATCGTCACAAAACGTCAGCCGAGCGGACAACCATCTATCCATCTTGACGACTCGCATCAGCGTGACTCGGATCTGTTTCTGTTTTGTTCGGTTCTGCTTTTCTAAGTGGCTCAGCTTGGTTTTGGGGTGAACTTCTGTCAAGAAGCCTGTGTGTGTCCGATCCCACGGATCTCATAACCGATGAAGTTCCACTGCGGGTCCAGGTCGAGTTGAAACTCTTCTTCAGAACGATTCGAAGCCCAGAACGAACGACTCATCCATCTGGCCAGGGGAGTGAGTCGGAATTGAACTTTTCATTCTCTACTTGAACTTGATTTCTGCCAGAATTCATGTGAACAGTTTACGAGAGATTACGGGCCGCGGAATTGAAACTGTGACGGGAGTTTTACGGGTGGTGAATGCGAGCACCACTGAGTTGATAGAAACAATTTCCCACGAAATAGTCGCGACATTTGTCATTTTGTGAGAATGCATAAACGCTCGTTCGTTGTGGTGGCGCTCTCACATCTCGCAGACAGTCACAAAGACCAACAGGCGCACAGGCACGACTCGGGGCAAGCAGAAGCAAGCGAGTGACCAGAGACGAAGTCCTAGCAAGATGTTTCCCATGATTTATCGTCTAATTATCCCGCAAGCGTCCTCAAGTCCCTCTTCTGATTAATTGCTAGTCAAAACGACAGAGCTGTTCATCGTATCACATATGCAACAGTGTCAACACGACCACTGTTTCGGGCTCGACTTCTGTCTGAACCTCGCTTTTCGAGTTCGAATTCCAACAATCAGCTTGTTTGATCCATCTGCATCGTTTTCAGCAGAAGAAACTCATTATTTAACGGAAAGTTTCGAAAAGTTTCGATCGAACCGGAGCCTAGTGCTCGAGTATGTTTTCTGCGTTCGCGGAGCAGCAAGCAACGGCTCAAGGGTTAACGGTGGCGCACTGCGGCCGCGGCGACGGTGGCGTGCGCGCTCCAGTAAGGCACGCGTTTGCCTCAACAATGGGAACAGAAGATCTGCATAACACTGATGGCTAATTTTGTTCTATTTCGATGCAGCTTCGCTCAGCAAGCTTGCAGACAGGCAGACGGGCGGCTCATTTGCACCTCAATGCTCATCCGTATACCGACTCCACTTACTACGAACAACGAGCAGCCATAGATAGATAGATGGCTAGAAAGACAAACCAACAGCTCACAAAACGCATGATAGACGAATTCTGTGCTGCGCAGGAAGCTCAACCCGAGCAGGATGCGCGACCGCGCCGCAAACTGAGCGGAAAATTCGAAGATTTCGTCGCTTGGCTTCTCATTGTGGTCGACTTCCTCTATTCCGAGGGCCTATCTGCTTGTGGGAAAGTGCAGAGTTGGGTGCGATTTCAGCCACCAAGGGTTCCGGTACGACATCCATGATGTAAACACTAAACACAGAAAATGTAACCAGTCAGAGGCGGTTTCAGGTCCGAGAGAGCGATGAACCGACTGATAAATTCATCCAATATCGACATCAAAGTACTGATCCAACATTTCATCCACGATTCTCGATCACTCTGACGGAGAGAATGTCACAGGAAATGTAACCTTCACGAAAAGACTCCTAATCGGAAGCTTAATCTCGCGCGAGCTCCGCAGTGGGGAGGCGAACGTCTCGTTGCCCTTCAGAGGTTTTGTTGTGTGCTTCTGTGGATTTCTGTGTTTTAGTTTACCTGCATGTTTTTCGAATCGGTCACTGGATTTAGCGCGGGGTAATGCAGTCTTCTGTTTTCGTTTTTTTTTCTCTCTGATTGATACGATCTGCGGGCATCAAACGAAGTAATGACCGAACGACGGGGCTCGATTAGTCAGTCTCTTCTTTTGACTGTTTCCAACTGTTTCCTTAACTCCCTCTGTTCGCTGGTTTGTCGAGTTAATCTTCGTCCGATCTGTGGATCCTCTGGCTGCTCGCGCTCGCGTTCCTTCCTCCTGATTTTCCCCTCGATTCGAGTCATTTGAATGAACTTTTCAGTTTCCATTTCAATTCGTGAGTAAATTCTGCCTCGAGTTCTGCCGGCGCTAGAAATCCTAATCAAGTTATCTGGTCGCGGATTCGTTCGTGAATTCTCAGAGAAAAGCTTCTGTTGCTTAAGTTTCGTGGAGGAATCGAATATTTCGGGAGTCGTTCGATACACCCCACCTTCCCAAACGGGATCCTGCCAAACCGTGCGGAAGAACGGCTTGCACGAAGAGCCCATCGGAACGCCTTCGATGCAACATTCCTCTTCGCCCAGGATGCCCTCCTGCTGCTCCTGAAATCCGACGTATCAACGCTTGTGACTTACTTCCTCAGGATGGATCTCCGCATTGCACATGAAAATCTCAGAAGAAGCACCGCTTGTCGTGGAGGAGATCTTTCGATCGGATATTTTTCCGACTGAAATTCCATCACACCGCACTCCCCACCCTCCCCTCCTTCACGGACTCTTTCAGTTTGGCGTTGAGCCTGGGCGTACCTTGGAATTGCCCATTGGGACCTTCGGTCGTCGTCTCGACCCTCATAACCTTCTCGCTATTGTCTATTGGCTGAGCTCCCCAAAGACCTTAGAATATTGATGATGGCAATGGATATGAGGATGGCGGTTGGTCTACATTCGCGAAAGGTCGCTCGCTCTCTCCGACAAAGCTTCATCTCCGCCCTTTTCGACCGCGCCTGGATGAACGTGTTAATACGCGGGCGGCCACGACGACGACGACGGGTCTGAGTTCCAAAACGGATACATCATCACAATGTTCGAGTCATTATCGAATCACCTCATTTTCTTCAGATGTAAATGACCCAAACAAGAAGACTCTATGGATTTGTGAGCAGATGCGCCGCCACATTTAGATAGTGAGGCGCCTTTCGCGTGCATCTGCCACAGTCGAAATCGACGCCACGCGTCGTCTTAATCGGAGTCGAGTGAAGTTGTGACAATCTTCTCTCTGCCGTAATTTCGTCATTTTCTATCGCTGCAGCTGATGCAGGCTCATGACTTTGTTCGGATCGACGCCGAACAAACAATCTTCGCGAGAACTAGACGAATTGAAAATTTCTGAGAAACAAAAGGTCCAAAAACAACGATCTTCATTCTCGACAAATCGCGCGCGAGCTTCGATCGATGACTGATTCATAGGTGATTCTCGGAAACGGAGTGCCCTCGTTTTTGAATTGATAGAAGTTCGAGATGAATCTTTGTTGCTCGACGGCGGCAAACGTGAAATCAATGAGTCACGCACGAGATTTCTACAGAATATAAAATCGAGCGGGACTTGAGTCGGCCTGTTGCGTGTGGCGGAGAATCATCATGAGTAATGGTCGCATATCGCGCGCAAAAGAAGCGAGATTTAATATTAACTGCGCTTTGGTCGAGGCTCTGACTTTCGTTTGTTGTACCGAAGCTTAATTATAACGGCGTATGAAATTCATTAATCAACGCAACTTCACGCCAATGTAACCTCTCGATCTATTCTCAGCCTTTGTACCGATTTCAAAGCGAACTCGGATCCGTCTACGAACGACACGATCCGGGGTCTCGCGGTGCAGCTATTCCACTTTCATTTATTCTCGTTAAGTATCCCCCTTCTCAGTGTCGTGGATAAATGGAGAAACAACCGGCTTCGACCTTGTTCGTTCGCCGCTCGCTCTTTCTGAAGTTTCAACTTTCCAGTACAGTAGAACCTCGATTATATCACTTTTCGATTATATCAACTCTCGATTATATCAACGATTTTTGGCTTCCATTGATGATATAATCGAGGTTCTACTGTAATTCAATTGAAGAACGTGAGGGAAAATGAAGTCAGTTTCGAAATGACTGACTTCCAACATCGAAAAAAATCGACATTTGATGCGAACAGGAATTCGTTGCTGAGTCGAATGCATCCGAACGAGTTCTCTGGAGATCAACTCTCTACCTGTGGAGAAATTTTCCCGAAAAGCTCGAACTTGAATCGAACGATCAACCACACGATACGATCTATGGACACGTTTTTGAAAGATTCTCAGAATCTTTTCCGTTCTGATTCACCTCACGGACAGATAGGCGGAAAACAATGATGGTCGGCCTTTCATCCATCGATCTTTGGGAATATCCGCTCCATGAGTCAGTTTATACTTCTGGGAACATGGATAGAGTGAAAGAGTTTTGACTGGGTCGACATCTCATCGTTTCGGAACGATCTGAAATTGGTCCAACTCGGAAACCATCCGTTCCAGATGGATGTCAGCTCGTTTCCACGACACGTTGCTTAGAACTAGTTTCCACTGCTCCCCTCGGATAGAACCCTTAGCCCTCCCCTCCCCTCCCCGGACGAAATACAATCATTCTGTTCTCTCAGAAGAGACGCTTTCGCGTTGAAAGAGAGGAACAGATGAGAAGGACGGTAACGTATCTGTGTACGGAATATGCAAAGAGTAAGTTTGACGCAGCCGTGGACTTCAGGTAGGTTGATGGAAGCAACGGAGGTAGCAGAAGCGGTGTGCGCTGCTTCATCTTGCCAGAATACTGCAATTTCTGAATCATCTACAGCCTGGGAGCCTTTCTATATCCTCCGAATGTGTTTGACATCTACCCTTCGGACTCCTTCTTGACAATAACTTCGCATTTTCAATAACCCGCTCTGTTGTTACTTCAGTCGATTGGATAGAAAGGCGAACCATTGTTCATTCATCGACCAAAATACAACAGATTTCAACTTTCAGTCTTCCACAGATTTCAGAAACTAGAGCAGAATGAGTGAGCTCTTCTCATCGCGTAACTTCTGCAGACGCGTGCACGGCTGCTAAACGACCCTTCTGGCAGAAACTCCGGAGAACGAGCGTACCAGACGGCAGAATACGCTGACTCAGAAAATAGAAAGAAGACAAGACATTAAAAGACCCATCCCCGATACCACACCCTTTCACAAAAGGGTTCGAATAGTGGGTGTTTCGTCGTGTGAAATCTGAATTTAAATACAGAGCTGGCGCGTTCACTTCATGCACAGACGGTGGTAGGCAGCAGGCAGACAGACGAAGGGATAGATAGATAGATAGATTAATTGTTTTACAACGATCGTACAAATGTTGGGCGGTCTATCAAAAGCTTCGAGCGGCGCTGAAAATCAACACCCAAAGCTTTTACGGGAAGAAGCTACGCATTCAGGACTTTCCAGGGAACTGATTCTTTCGTGGCGTCAAAGCGATGTTTTTTTCGGAATTCAGTGAACAATTGTGGAATGGCGAAAGAGCAGAGAATTCGAGCTCTCAGAGCCTGATCCTTGAGGAGAACTCAGAGAACCTACGGAAATGGAAGCAGAAAAGAACGTGGATTGTTGCACGCCGGATGGAAATTCCTGATTTGCATGAAGAGTCCATCAACGAAACATTCGTTCCGTTTCCCTGTCGTCAGCAACTCTGTTCTTGTGGGTCGTCGCTTAGTCCGTTGTCTTCCGTTGATGAAATGACCTTATCACCGGTATTTACGGATGCGACTGTCTAGGGTTGTTGTTGTTGATGTCCATCAATCGTCCGAACGATGATACCGCAGTGTCTCGCCTGAAGTGGACGATCGATACTTCGAGTTCTCATCAACGTCATTCTCTGTCCATTTCGCTTTCTCTTCCCGGGATTCATACTTCACTAGACGCCTTGAGAAAAGCTTGATGAGACTTCAAGGTGAATTACGTATCGTGAATTTTTTTTCCAATCAACGTTCGATTTCATGATGGGTTCTCACCGGTTCGATGAGAGATCCCCTTCTCTCCCAGAATGCGAGTTCTCAGGTTCTCGAAACGAGCTAGGTACATCTACACTTTTCAACACCGGGCACAGTGTTCGCCACGGAATAGAGATTCCTGTTCTTCAAATCGTAAAAATAGGCCGAAATCGCTGCACTCATGGTATAACTGTTCAGAATTGGCATTCTCTGAAAGGTCAAGAGGGTTTCATCGGTTTTGTTTCCTCCCCCATCAATTCTACTTCATTTCTCTGCAGATTTCAGAAGTTCAGATCAAAGGGAAGACACCAGGGGTTGGCACTACCCTCGCCAGACGCACACCATAAGATGTAGAAGGAATCTGCTCCCAGTTCTAGATCGCAGCGGACGCTGAGAGCCGGCCTCACTTGGTTTACTCTGTGCTATTAGGACGTAATTTGAATGTTCCTGGAGAATTTGTTGTTTTCTGAGCTCAAAGGTGAATTTTTCTGATCAGAATGTACTTTGTTCCGATTGGAAGTTTTTGAAATCCATGATCAACAAATGAAGTTCAAGAGTTTTATCGGGAATTCATGGGAGCTGTGTTTTAAAATAAACTTTTCCTCAGTTTTAGAGATGTTGACCATCGATAGCTAAAATTCACTTTGGGCCACATTGGCGCTGCTCCGATCAAGACATGTTTGCACCCTGAATATCGCTCGAGCAGTGTTCTATCATGAGATCAACTACTTCAAAAAGACGAAATGTTGAAATACATCCGATGTCATCTGCATAAAACATATTCCAAACATGATTCCTGAATTTGAGCGAGAAAAGAGCGATGCTGACCGGAGTCATTCGATTCACTGCTATGAACGCGAGTGGTTCCGTGAGTTTCGGGAATATTCTCGACGTCAGTCCCTATGCAGCATGCTACGCGACAAAGGAGGAAAAGTTGAACGAGTTGAATCGGTGTTCTCGTGGATATCACGGAGGAACTGAATCCGCCGTCGAGACCCGAGCAAAACCTCGTTCACCGACAGTCAGAGCAAGCGGATTAAATATAGAAACCCGTTTCGTCCGCGGCGGTGGAAGAGCGGCGACGTGGAGCCTGTCATCCTGAATGAAACTAGAACCCTTGCGTGAATCATTTGCGCTGCCTGTCCGAGACCAGATATTGTGACAGCGAGACAGCTGGATAGCCTCGCCCAGAATTTGAGGGCCGAAGCGATCTTTCGAGCAAACATTTCCGAACGAGTTCAGTTAAGGAAGAGAAGGTTGAGCGGCGAACCGAGCTTCTTGGCGCCGAAACTCCACAGAAATCCGAAGATTCTCGATGTTTTCGACATCATTGCGTTGAAGACTGAAATCGGGAGACAATTGGACTTCCGGAAAACAGTTTCGAGAGCGGCATGAGTTCGGGTGCCCTCCCTGAATCAGAATAACCGCTCAGCTGCGATCGAGAATCGCGATGAGCGAACGCCCGGGCGATGTTAATCATCGACTTCGTGGCCGGGAGGCACAACTCGACGGGACCTGGGGCTGCAGAATTTCTTCTCGGAGTGGAGCAGCAATGGAGGGGCGAGTAAACAAGAGGAGACCCTGTTCCGACTCCATCGAACAAACTACGCCGGCTCATCCTCTTGCCCGCCGAGGCCCCGCTGTGTCTGTGTGTATTTTAGTTAAAGAAGGGAGCTCCATAATTCAGCGCTGAATGGGGAGGAGGGGACCTCGGTTTCGCAGCCGCCAAGCGTCTTCACTTCCTATTGTTCTTCGCAATTTTGCAACAAACAAACGAGGCAGACGATACTACTGCCGCTGCCCCTACTTGGGAGAGGGGGAAAGGAGATAAGAAGGGGGAATCGAGGGGGAGAGGAGAATTTCAGAGCGAAACCATGGAAAACTCTGTGAAGAAGTCGAGGGGAAGGGAATGGGCATGGAGGTTTCGTTGGGGGAAGACGGGGGAGGGGGGGGGGGAAGCCAGCAAGTTCGCGGCCCTCGATGAAATATTTTCCACGGGGACCACAGCGCCAGTGGAGCGACCCAACGTCCGACCCCCAGGCACGATTCATCTGCGAAATTATCCTGAGAACACACACGCGCACTCGAAAAGCAAGATACAAGGCAAAGGCAACCCTTAACTCGGTCCGACGTCCCCGTTTCCTTCCTTCCTTCCTCTCCCTCTTTCCCTTCCTGATTTGATGAAAATACTCTCGGTGTGTCGTCCTCGAACTCGTGTCACTTGTCTCCCTTGTCGGTTGTGGGACTGTTCCACCACAACCCGCGGCTTATCTTGTCGGACGGATTGAAGTTGAAGTTGCAGTTGAAAGCCACAGGGGAAAGGGAAACAAAGTTTGAGGAGAACGGATTCATAGCCGGAACGAAGTTGCAGGAACTCGACGCGGGAGAGGAACGACATCGTGTCTGTCGCCCTGTTGTTCAGGATCGTTCGCTGTCGGGCTTTCCAGAACGCAAGCACCGGAAAACTCTCCGTTGATCGGGTTCCTGACATGCTGTGGTGGTTCACTTCCTGCCAGCGGTTGAACGAAGCAGCACAGAACGATGTTCGATTCGCGAGCACGCAAAAACCTGGATCCGGGATCAGCATCATCAAGATCGCGATTGGCATCGACATCAGCGTGGATCATCATCGACGTGATGAGCAACGTCGAGAGGCATGATCCGATTCAGGAGATGAGGTTCAAGAAGTTCGGAATCGACGACGAGAGCACGACCTAATGAATATGTGCTGACTTTCGCTTTTCCTTTTGCTTACAAACTGTCTTACGACCGGAGCATATCCCGTTAGCAAGTGGTTGGTAGCTTGCCTCGCTTGCCTTTACTTAGCTCGCATGAGCCGACTACCCCAACTCACTCAACAGTGCGGCGCGGATACAGCAGCAACAGCAACTGTTACGACAACGAACCGGAAGAAAAAGATTATTGAAGGATTTGCATGAATATACCATCAGGGAGAATACACCTCCCGCATGTATCTGTCAGTCGGTTACCGACGGAGAACTCGCGGGCGAAGCGCTGACCAGCAACCTACCGAACCGTGCTTCGCGACGGTCGATATTGTCGTTTGCAGTGGAAAAAGTGCTCCCGATATAATCGATCGATGATTCCAAAGAGAGACACAAATGAAACCGCGAAGGATTTCTGCCTGATTCGCCGGACGCGATTGGAATCATTGCTCGCGATTACAGTTCAGTGAAATGAAAGATTCCTCGGCATCAATGAATTTGCCTCGAGATGTACTCCTTTTCGTTCTGTAATTCTGACCGAGATTATAACACGCTGAGTTTCCATCTGAATGAAGATCCCAGAAGTATCGACCAACTAATTACATTTGAAGCATAAGAAGCAATCGGCTTTCGATCGGCTTCAGTCGCGTGCCAGACTCGGAGTTCTCAAAGTTTACGCGCCTTTGAGGAACATGCAATATCCGCACATTCCTAAACCATTGATTTTCATAATAATTCATTCTCGAAGTCTCTATTGCTCAAAAGACCGAACTGAATCGATCGGACGTATCGGAAGCGAGGGAAAACCGGAGATTTGACGCAGCCTGGAGCATGAAGTGAATGTTTCGATGTTTTGAGAGGTATTTTTTGCCGTTTCCAGATTCGGAACTTGTTTACTCGTGGAAATCACCGCCGCCGATGTCCCGACTTAATTAGAGGGTGTCTGGCTCGCTGGTCGCCTCGCCAAAAGTGCTTGACTTGCAAAACTGTAGCTTCCGGTTGAGGACCGCGAGAGCGCATATAGAACGCCTTCATAAATTAACAACAACAACAACATCACCACCGCCGTCACTGTTAGCAGACACCAGGAGCACGCTGCAAGAAGATCCCTGTAATAAAGATTGATGCGTTGAATTGGTGGCCACAACTCGCTATTATTTCTCTCTCGCCTCGTTTCTCTCTCGGTTGCGAAGCCGTTTCCTCCTTCTCCCCGACTGCGGTTGCCCGTGCCACGTCGTTATGTCGAGGATCAGCGGGGTTCCGTTTCAGTTCTGCTTGCCGATCTCAATAATTCATGAGACGCCGACTAATTAAGCATTCAAAGTCGGTTTTTTCTTTCTAACCCTTTCAGCGTCGCATCCCGCTCCCGACTCGACACCGTTTGAGTGCGCCGCCGGACCGTAATTGTTGTTGGAGAGTACGCACGCAACTTTTCCGGATCGCGAGTTCTTGGGGTCACCAACGTCTTCATGCACTTCAGAACTTCATGCACTCCTCTTGAATTCATTCCTAGAGTTCAAAGAGTCCAAGAAGTCGAATGATTCGGCGACGCCGACGTCAGAAAATCTCAACTTCCAACGGTTTTCCAGCCGATAGAGTGCTCTCAGCTGTTTTGAGGCCTCGAAGTCTACTCACTTCTATAATCGGTTTACTCGAATTCGGAAAAGCTCACATGGAGGGAATCATTCTCCAACAATCGTTGATGATTCGATGCAAGAATTAACGGCAAGGACAACACCCTTTATATCCCTCCTCCCTGAAAATAGATTTCGTGATCCGATCATTGCATTTTCCGATCGATGAGAGATTTTGTTTGCACTTGATGGCTTGATGGAGCTCCTTATGCTCTGGAAAGAAAATGTCCGAAAACTCAGTGGCGAAACACTGCTAGAAGGCACTAGCACTCGCTTTCATGGAGCTCGAAGCGGGGCCAGTTTCCAACTTCCATTGTTCCAGAGATTGGTGAGGACAACGGAAAGTTAAGCGAGTCAGCGGCAGAGGATCTCGCTGAGCAAGAGACGAAGAAAATTGGACGACGTATGTCGCACTGCCCGAAGCGGTCTCGATGTCGACGATGTTATTGTTGTCGTATGTATAGCGTGAGGAAGTGTGTAAGTGTGCAGCAGCACATAAACCCAATAACAGAGTTTTCTCCCTTCCCGGAGCAGGGCCGGATCATTTGTGACTCCCAGGATACAACGGAGAATACGAGATCATCATCCCCGCTTTGCCGTTTGTAGCCGGTTGGCGATGGCAACACAGGGGTTTTCTACTTTGCAAACAGGACCAAGCCGTGATTTTTCATCTTCTACTTGGACGCCCTCTCTTTGTCTCCATTTTCTTGAATTCGTTGAGGACAGTTTGGTCGATGGAATCGATTCCGATAGTTGGTTTGTCGCTATCTCCTCAAAACTCATCAACAACTCCGTCAATCAATGCGGACAGATATCTGATGTCTCGAATGCCCATTATTTGATGGGTATCGATGATGTTCACCAAAATACGACGTGGGCTGAAACAACCATCCGTGTATCCATCGATTCATATGAATAGTTGGGAAGTTGAGAATGATTAATGCCAAAACTTCGATGCTTTAGTGATATGACATCACCGCCATGTCTCCAGGACGTTCGAATCGCTTCATGATCACTTATATTTTTCATTCAGATTTGCTTCGTTTCTCGATGTTCTGATTCCTAGAGGAATAATCACGAAATCTCTTCTCGATCGTAATTATTCGTCACCGCTGTCAACCTCTGCGTCGGCGGTGTTTTCGCCGACGTCGATGCTTGTAATTCTATTTGCGGCGATTGTCGACATTTGTCGGTTTCGTTGTCAATGCTGCGTCTAGTCGACTCGTCTGGAAATTGATCTTGGTCGAGGCGTTCGCACCCCGCTTTGCGAACCCGGAGCTCAAGCGGCCGGTGTCGTCCTAATCATGGGCGGACTGATAGAGATCAACAAATAATGGTTCTCTTTTTTTCTCCCTTCGTCTGTGTCATTGTCCCATCGGACGGGTCTCACAGTGTAACGAGCAGCGGTCGACCATCTACTGAGCAGGCAGCCAACTACGAGCAAGGGAAATGTAATTCGAACCCTGAGGGTTCGTCGCTGCTGGCTGAGAGCTCCTACGAGAGAGCTAAAGGTGGGGAGATAAGATAATGCCGCTGCCCGGTGGCAGACACATTTGACATGATCTCATCTTCGGCTGCCGGAGACAACTGGCCGACCCGGGAAGTTGTCTGGTTCACTGAACCAACTCATTCACCTCCAGACGTAACTCCGTCTCTGAACCCACGGGCCGAGACCGCTGAATGATGAAATCAGATAACGAGAGGAGAATCGAAACTGAATAGAATTCGAAGTTGACCGCTCGGTGAAGTTGCGTGCCCGATTCACGCGTTCGCCCATTCACCCGACCGGGCACAATGTCGCCAGCGAGGCGTGTGCTCGATCAGAGTGTCTTCATTGAAGTTGAAGTCGATGGCCCCTTTTTGTATCAGAAAGCGAATGCCGGCCGACAGTCACGTATTATTGCATAAGCGAGTGATCTTGTTGAATGCTCCTCGAACTAAGAACAGGAAGAGGAACTTCGAGCAAACGGGGCAAGATTACAGAACGACGGTGACGAGCTGCGTCACGATATATTCGAGACGAATTCTCTTCGCTGCGGAGTTTGAATTCAAGATTTATTGAGCCTTGCACAGCATTGTCGACTCCGGCCTGAATGACTTTCTTTGTGATGCGAAGTTAAGAAAGGGACACGCATCAAACTGAGAAATTCTGGGGGAAATTATTAAGTTGAGTGTCTGGGGCGTAGATCGAGAGCAGGAGATGAATTCGTACTCACAACGGAAGCCTGAAGATTCCATGTTTCGCAGTGTCTATCAAGAACAGGGTTCGGAAGTTTGGGAATCATAATTCAGGAACTGCTCCATTGATTCCGAGCTTCTCGAATGGAATAATCGATGAATAATGTGTTAACTTCCAGACTCCGCTCAGTACCCAATGTGTTCCGCTCAACATTGTTTCTTTCGATTTGTGTAAGTTGAGGATATCTTGACGGAAACAGGGACGCCTCGATCACCACAGTCTATGCGTGGTAATGCCAAAGATTCTTTTCGGAGATGTGTGTAGGCTGGTCAGCTCTCAGGTGGAAAATTCTTACAATTTCTCTGAAGTCAGCTTCCGAAGTTTTCGCAAGGGTTTCCGACAGATCTTCATTCGAACAGAGCAAATGTCCATCTCCAGTCGACCTTCGACAAAATGGATCGCTGCTCCCGCACTTCGAATCATCGTTGCAAATGTTGAAGAATTCTTTTAGATTTTGATACAGCACCAGCGTGGACGTTCCGAGAAAGTTGATTTCGGGATGTGCAGTGGGACTTCAAAGTGGAAGAAGGGCTCCACGTGTCATTCCTGCCCCAACGGATATGCAATCTTGTCCCTGCTCACCTGACTGTAACAAAGCATACTCACCTAGTCAAGCAAACACCCTGGTTCCTCGTCGACTAACAGAGAGACGGACCGGGTGCGAAGGCAGCTAGCGAACATACATACATACATATATCACGAAGCCAGTTGTACGAGCAAGAGTGCTCGCACACATAAACTGCATACACGCTGGGTCCGGTCATAAATTATATGTGAAGTTGTCGTAAATAAGCTTTGATGTTAGCGTGTTCTCTCGCTCTCTCCGCCGTTGTTTCCTCGGTCTGCGTGCCATTCTCATATCCCTCCTTTAGATAGTAAGGGGCTGTGACGCAAACTTTCGAAGCTGCGGAACGATTTCGCGCACGCTGCTTTAAGAATGGGGGGGAGAACGGGAAGAGCGTCGGCGATCGCTTCTGGTCCCCCTTTCCCTCGTTCTGCCGCCCCCCTTCCCCTCTTGTTCGTTCTAGATTTTTATGTTGGAACACGGAATCGGGAGGTACAAAACTTGGTCCACTTTTGTCACCCGATCTTCTCTCCACGCTCTCCGCTTTTCTTCCTCCTCTCCCATTTCCACTCTCTCATATCCTTCTTTCTCTTTCACCATCTCTCTCATATTTTCCTCCTTTCCCATCTTGTTTCTCTCTCTCCCTTCATCTTCCGATGTTGTCTTTCTTCTTCTTTACTCTGTTCTCCTTTCCTGTGCCCCCTCTCCTCCCTTTGGCGTTCCTTGCCGTCTGATAATCCTGAAGACATTTACATTATCTTCCAGCCATTCGCTGTCCCTCTTCTACTCCCTTTGTTTCAAGTCACGTACGTCGGGCTGGTAATCCCAAACGCCTCCATCTCTCTCTTTTTCTTCTCCTGTTCCTTTATCCGCTCACCTCTCCTCCTTCCCTTCTCGCCTTCGTCGGGCTTTCTCTTTGTATCTCGCTCGTTCGTTCGTCCCCTCAATGACTATCTTGCGATTTCTCCCGATTCGTCACTGCCTTCCTTTCTCTCTCAACACCGAGCTAGCCACTCACGAGTGGCTAGAACAGGAGTAATTTGAGCTGTGGCGGGAAAGGAGAGAATGAGAGACTCAGGATAAAAATGAGGGGAGAAACACTCCGAGGAAAGGATTGAACATTAGGGAAGAGCTTGTAGACGAACGTAGGAGGACGACGACGGCATCGAACGAGAGTGAGTCTAGATAAACGTGGCGTGATTATCGAACATCAGTTAGAGTCAGCGATTCACTCTGTGAGATGGATAAAGGGGAACTACTCAATATCAGCAAGTCATGCGGTATCGTGGGGCGCTGAATCATAGTGGCAACAACAACAATGGAAGAGTTATGCTTCCGCATTTGGCTGCAGTCCCAACTACAACCTGCGAGTATCGTTCACTCCTTTGGGTTTCTTTTTTCGGTCTCGCTGGAGCTCGGCGAGCCAGGAGAAACTGGACGCATTTTGCATTCTCGCGAGAAAGGCCGAGCAAACATGGGAAAGCAGCATCAGAAAAAAGAGAGAGAGAGAGGGAAAATAAGAATCATGACCTTAGCCCGTAGCGCACGGACAAATCTCCTCTGCGCTTGTCCGACGTAAACTATGCCACGGTGGATTTGCCTTCCGGAAACGTTTCCCCAAGACGGAACTTCCGATGGAACGCTGCGTGTTCGTCAGCTCAAAACCGAAGCCGATTCCTCGTCGACTTTTTCTTTGAGCTTCATGAATGTCTCTCAGTCAGTCAGAGTCCATGGAAGGATGAATGGACGCATTGCTGCTGATCGAATGAACGCTTGGTGGATGGCTGGACACGGTTCTCTCGATTCGGCTGAAGGCAACGCGATTCGTAAAATCGACAGACTCCATTGAAACTTCCATTTGCACATTTCGATGTTTGAGACGCGGCGGAGCAACGTTCGAGCCTCCGATAAATGGAATCCAGCCGTTGCCGGCGCAGCGTTGTAGATGCTTCCCTCCGGGAATGGATGTTCCCAAAAAAATTGAATTCCGAAAGTTGGAAAGCTTATCGCCAAAGACACGAATCTCCGATTCAGCAGAAGAGGAGAGAATTCCAGAGGAAGCTCCTCGCAGACGGACTCTTTCAAGCCGGTAGTCGTGCATGACGAGCGATAGCTTTCATTAGAAAAACGAAGGATGCGTCCTCCGAGGGCGAATATTCATTCTCACGCTGAGTCCGTTTCCGTTGGTTCTTTATCCGAAATCGTAAGATACGATCGCACACAAGACGAACGATTTCAGGCGCTTCAGGTGTGCGATCCACTCTCGAACGATAGAGAATACAAAGTCGGGCCGGCTGGAAGCACTCCGCAAGGTGACGTAAACTGCGCTCCGATAGACGCAAAGGAATAGTACGTGGTCTCCGTTCAAAGGCTTCTCTTTACTCCGGGCTGGCTCTCCAATCTTTCTTTTCGGAGGCTCGCCGCGCTTCTGTTGCCTTCCAACGTGCCAAGCTGCCTTTGACGTTTTTGTTGGTTTTCCTTTGATGAAAGATGAAGCCGAGTGCCGCAATTCTCGTCTCGTCTCCGCTACCTGTCGTTGTCTCTTTTTGTTCGTCCATGCCTCGATTCGCTTCCCTCTTTTAGAACGAATTCGTTAAGAGTCTGAAGAGCAAAACATAATGGCGCGAACGAGACACGGAGGACTCTCCCGTGCGACGTTGGAAAATTTCGTGCAGGAAAGAGTGGAAAACGAGAGAGATATCGAACGTGGGAGTGATGAAGAGTTTGTGACGAGAAACGGCAGAGCGGAGTGGACGAAGGGAGGCGCGAATGGACCGGAGAGATATTGGGCTAAATGAAGGAAAACTAGCCCGACGAAAGGAAGCTGAGTGAAGGCGGAATGAGCGGCGTGAGAACGCGGAACAGTCTCCATTAGCGCGAGAGCGTCTGCAGGTTCAGATAGGAACGAGTTCGGCCTCTCCGAGTAGGTCTCTCTCGACGGAAAAGAGATGGCGAAGCTCTGCTTGATGACACGAAGCATTTCCTTGGGGATTGACGTCAGCTGCAACGATGCCGACGCCATCGAGTACGGCAACCGTGCCACGACTTCGGCGATAGTTCCGGCACCGACCGACCGACCGTCTCTCGTCCCGAAAGGAAATCCCCGAGGATTTCGGAAAGCGTGGTTTGCTCGAGCGAGGCATTTCTGAAAATCAGTGACGACTGCTGAGACTCGAGTTGGTTTGCATCTTGCGAAACACTAAGGGCGTCGACCTCAATCCTGATTTTCGAAACAATTTTTCAAAAGCAGCCCGATGTCTCCGATGTGAACGTCAGCGGTCACAACCAACCTTAATCTAAAGGAAAGAGGCGCGGCGGATCGAGGCCGCCAGGAAAATTGAGGTCGTTCGCCACGTGACGTCAGTAGTTCCTTCTGCTTCTTTGGTGGCTCGGCGCCGGCTGTTGGTCGGTATTCGTTCCATTCAGTTTTGGTCTGAGTTTGTTGCCGTGGCCTTCGTCGTTTGAGTTTGTGTTTGTCCAGAGTACAATGTGCGGTTTGTGCCGTCGGTTGTTGTATCTCGTCGCTGAAGGCGGCCGTGGCGGCAACAACAGCGCAAGGAGTCGTCGTCCAGGAGGAATTTCAATTTCCTCTTCACTTCTCTCTCTCTATCTCCCTCTCCCAGTTTTCTTATTCCCCCCGACCCTCTCATGTTCCCCCCGGAAAACTCAACAGACACGGCATAAGCAAAAAGAGAGGAAAACACAAACTGATAGAGAGAGACAGAGAGAGTCATGGAGGCTACACATAACGGGACAGAGGCTTGAACGATGAGGAAACGACCGAAAGAAAACAAGGGAAGAAGAGAAAATGGACTAAGAGAAAAGTGAGATGGCGAGGACACCGAGGTATAAGTGGGTTTGGGAAAGGATCAAAGGGGGAGGGGAATGGGGAAGTGGTAGAAACGATAGAGAGAGAAAGGAGGAAACGGGGAGAAGAATACGCGGGAAGGGAATAAGAACGACGAGAGACTGTATTGACACAAGTGACCAACTGAAAGACGGCGGCCGTAGCAGCAGGCAAAAAAAGCGCGGTCGCCCGAAACGCAAGCGGGAATTGGATTTGGCTTTTTTATACTGCTTCGTTTTCCTACTCGACTTGGTTTCCTTTTCCTTCAGCCCCTTCTCTCTCACACAATCTCCGCCATTCTATTTCTCTCTGAATTTTCTCATTCCTCTCTTTTTGTCGCGGTCGTTCTTCTTCGTTTCGTTCCTTGGTCCCCCCGTCCGTTCGTTTCTTCGCTTGCCGATCCTCCTCAGGATGGCGAGCCGAATGTCGAGTTCAATGATGGATGACAAGCCATGAAGCGCCCAATGGAGGGATCAGAGCGCCAATGATGAAAGGCGAATTGCGTAATTGCCACGAGAATAAGGCTCCTTATGCGCTGTCGACGTTCATGGCCGCGAGCCAACAGCTCCCGACTTTTCCCCCAAATGAAGCTTTAACAGATTCGAGCGGACACGACGAGAATGCGTTTCCTTCGAACGATCCGAGGGAAAATGAATCCAAACGACGAGGAACTGTCGCTTTTATTGAAAGAAGTGGAAATTTCCGATAACTCGTGGATCTGATTTCTTCTTATCGCCACATTCTGAGAATAGAAACTTCGAAACTTCGGAAGTCATCGTCGGAAGGGAACTTAGATATCGGGAGCCTTCATCAGGGAATCGGTCGATTTTTTGCAAACCCTCCGAATAATCCCTTTCAGAAGGTCGCGCTCGGTTAAACAAAAGGTCCAACAATATCGATAACGAATGAAAGTTCCTGGATTTGACTCCTCGGAATCAAAGGGAGTTCAGGAGGATTTGCCGCATGGAGACCTCGCCGTCGCCGCCGCCGCTGTCAACGACGAGGAACAAAGAAAGCTGGAGAAAAGACCTTCTGACCGTCCCTCTATCGCAGCCTGCACGTCTTTCTATCGTTCGTTCACTCTCCCTATTCTCCCGTCCGGGCCCAGGGAAAGGTGGGAGCAGCCCCATTCAAAAATTCATCACAGAGTAATTAGTGCGGGCCCAGTCTCAAGGAATGCTCGGACAATGAGAGCCCTGGAAAATGGGCCGGGGGAAAAAGGCTTGGCTCCTTGTCCCTCAAAAAGGGACCAATAATCAGACGCTGAAACAATGTCCGTCCAACGCACCCGACAAGCCTCCAGCAGACTCGGTCCGAGAAGATTTTCTGAGCCTCGATAGCTCTCCTGAGTTTTCAGGAGTCCAAGTTATCCTTGAAGTTGATGACCGTGCAGAGAAAGATGCAACATGCATGTAGGGTGCGAAGCCGATGTGCCACTGGATTCTGGATTCAGAAAAGCGAAGATTGCCAGCGTAAATATCAAACGAGAAAGCGAGGCGATGTCAACGTCTTCATAATTTGTGGACGTTCATCGAGAATCTCCACTGAAGCCGCAGTAAATGGAAGCAAATCTACTGATGTATGACTCAATTCCATCTGTATTGACTCGTCGACTCGCCGCCGTCAAGTAGCAGAACGGAGGAAGGAAGCCACAAAGCATCATTCAACGCAAACATCGTCGAAATGGAGCCACAGTCATTTTCACCGAAGATAACATCGCAGCGTATCAATATCAGCGGTGGCGACCACGCTGCTCATGATGATGTCCGTGATTCTGGCCACAACGTTCGAATTCAGTGAATGTCAACAGCTCGATGAAAAACCACCGGAAAGTCCTCTCGTCGGCGCTTTCGTTTTGATTCCAGTCGAGATACGGAGGGATCCTTCGCGAGTTTGAGAGTTTTCCTCCGTGGTCAAATCGGTGACAATTATTCGGTGGAATCGATTCATCAGCAGCCATTCGGGTTCGCGAAAGTTGTATCGGTTTCGGGAACAAACAGAAGTGGAGTGGAGGCGATGTTGTCACGAACGGTGGAAGCTCCCGCAAAATCACAAATGAATCCCGGCGCTAATGGCGGTCATTTCCACTTTTGTTGACCACGTCTTTTTCATTTAGCTTCTTCGTCTCAATTTCTCCAGTGTTCGTGGTCGTCGTTCACGACAACGGCATCGGGGAATCCGTTGCTTTAGAGGAAATATCGTCGTCATAATACCGCCGAAATCATCAGCCAGCGCAGAAGCATGATCAGCTCTACCGAAGACAGTTTCTTATCGTGTCCGGCACCGCGGCTGAAGGGTAAAGCGATCGCGGTGGCCGGCTCTGTAAATGGGACGACGATGCAATGCCCACAGACCCATCAGAGATAAATGGGCACTGCGGCGAAGAGAGGAAATGTTTTCCAATGGAACAAGCTCGGTCTTGTATCGATAGCCCTCTGATTTCCCTTTGCCGACTCCAGTTCAAAACCGGAGTTTTCTGCTTCTTCTTGACATCAGAATCGAACTGGAATCGAGGAAAAACTTCGAAAAGTAGCCTTTTCTCCTTGGAGGCTGATCTGGAGCCGAAAGGGTGAACGGGTCTGGAAGTTCAAAAGTTCGCGCCACCACCCCGCTTTGCGCGCCAAAATTTTGGCGCCCTCCGCTTGAACTTCCAGGCGAATGCGACCAACGGCTTTCAGATTTCAGAGTGACGCGTAGCGGGATTATCGACAGATTATTTGTGACGAACATTCTTCGATGGAGCTTTCCACCGCTTTTCCGATGCCGGCGGGGCGCACGGTGAGAAAATCTGTGGAAAATCAGAATGAACGTTCACAGAATATAAGCGGGCCACAACTACGAGCATCAGTATCCACAACCCGATCTGAATACTTCTTCTGCGCAATCGCAGCAATCTCCCAGTGTCCGAAAATTCCGTTTCCTACATGAGGTTTCTGAACTTGATCATCTCCCTAAATTCAAACTGGCGGTTTGATGCATGGGGACCCTTCGTTTCCTCTTCCACCGTGTACTAGGTATTCATGCCGAACGTTCAGAGGTAGAAGCTCGAGCTATGGAAAACATTTTAGCTGAACTTGCAAACAAGTGTTTTTGAGTTTATCATTGGCGCCTCCCGCACTCGAGCATTGTGAAGGTGCGCTTGGTCGGCGCCAATTTAAAATGCGCATCTCTGAATCTATTGCTGGAATGCAAATACGCCGCCTGAGTGGATACGACTATAAATTAATAACGATCCCAACAGCGAATGACGGTCTTCCGGCGCCGTTCTCGATTTCCGCGCTGGACAACACGGTCCTTGTGAGTTCGAACACTTCCTCTCTTCTCCTCCGATTGCCAGACTTTGTTTTCTCCCAAAGAAAGCCGAAATTGGGAGGAAGCGTAGAAACAAACGAGGAGTGGAAGCTCGAATTCCTTCTTCATTTTCGTTCCAGGAGCGGTGGATGTGAGAGAAAATCGTATTTCGTAAACGACTTGCGTCGGGCGCGGAAGAATCGACTGACATCGTTAGGACCCGGAGACCATTTTGGAAAAGGATGAGAAGAAAGGAGGTAAGGAGTCAGTTAAGCAAGGCTCAGCTTCAAAAACCCGCTAAACTGTCCTACGACAACTGGGGTTGCGACGAGTTAAGGAGAACGGAGGAGGTGAGTGGGAGAGTAAGGTAAACAGAGGAGGAAGTAACTCAGGAGGGGGAATTAGGAGGAAGAAAAGAGGATCCATCGAGGAGTAGAAGGAAGAGAAAAAGAGTTCATGGAAGGAAGTAGCATCTGAGTGCCCCGTAGCAGCTTGGAGTAAGAGGAGACAAAAAGGTGCTCTACCAACCCTTTTAGCTTACGTACACTTTCGGGAGGCACAAACGCTTCCATCCCGCTCGTCAGTGTGCTCACCGACCAGCCGGCGGTCCTCACGTCTTTTGCTGAGAATGGGTTCAGGACATTTCCGATTTGCGTCGAGCTCCCTCCTCTCACCTCCAGAGAACTCTGAGTGTTTTGGAAGAAACAGAGACAAAATCTGCCATTCCATCGGCCTTGTGGAGAAGTGACGAGGATCTGGATCTTCTGAATCTACGAATTCCAGACCTCATCTAACTTTTTTTCGACTTCTCTCGGTTATAGCAGTGACGTTGAGAGAAGAAGAAGCCAGATCCAGATTCGAGCATTGAATCATTCGCTGACTTTGTTCGGCGAGAATTCCATCAAGGAGCCTTCTTGGAACAGATCAAAGATTCGTGTGATGACTCCGAACGCGATATAACCAAGTTCGCTTCCGATGGCTCGGCGCTCTGCATCGAAACAGGGTCAGCTGACAGCAGCCGGATCAGATGATTTGAAATTCAGAAATTAACCAGATTATGTCGCACGGTAGTCATCGTGCGGGAGGTCTCTCGCAGCCAGGCCGGGTGAAACAACCAACGAGATAATCTCGATGCTTTGAAGCGACAGAAGAAAACTTCCCTCCAATCGGTGTTAAACAACAACCATGGTTCTTCTTCTGTTTCGTGTTCCGGAATCAAGTACAGCGAAAATGTTTTCTCGTTTCCCAGGCGAATGCTCCGCTTCATCTATGGCTTTTTCTTGGACACATTCCGTGAGAACTCGAGATCGAATCAGGTGCGGACTCTGATTTATTCGTCTAAATATTGTAACTTTCTCAAAATGTCAAATTGAAACATCATCATCATCATTGTTGACTTCGACGATCGTTCCTCTGATATCGCGAATTTGGCGAAAACGAAAATTCTGACGTCGCAGCTGGGCAGATTTACTTTTTTATTTTTTTTTTTAAACCTAATGAGCATTACTGCGGGCTCTGTCGCCGCCATCGGTGCCGCCGTTGTTGCTCCTCTTGTCGAAGTTGTCCAACTCGAAAATCACCCAGACGCGATTAAGTTTTCAACAAAACGTCGCCGAACGGGCCCCCTCGGCTCACTGTCTGACCCCCCGTAGACCTCGCGTGGGGTCTCAAACAAGGCAGCTTTTCTCAGACTCAGTCTCACAAGTTGAAGATGAAGTTTCAGTCGATCCGATGCACAAAATAAGAGAACTGAGATTATCTCGAAGAAACAGATGAGTGCCATTGTGTATTCAAAGTATGTTATCATGTCAGTAAGTATAATTCTGCCACCAATGAAGCAGCCAGCATCGTCTGAGCTACAATTCTTGAGATTCGCCAACAGAAAGCACGTCATTTCTCGGTTCCCATCCCGACATTTTTGTAAAATTCATTCGAGACATCGATCCTGGAAATTCGATTGATCGAGTCGCACGAAGAATTCAATCTCCTTGCCCCCCCCCTCCCCGCCCATGATGAACTGATCAAAGATCTTCGATTTCCGAATCATCAGTCTTCTGTCAGGAAGACTCTTCATGAGGTCAAAGCCTCGCGAAAGATGACAACGCTCCGAACGAAATGCAGGGAAATGTGAAAATCGCTGAATCCAATGCTTTTCCAGAACAGATTCGTCTTCGAGCAACTTGGAAGCCTCGAGCAGCGCGGTTCGACTTTTTGCGTTTCGCGAGACGCTCATCAAATCCTCGTGGGAATCTCTGCCAAGACATCTCACTTCCCATCATGTGGTTCTCCGCAGGGGGCTTTTCCAGCTTGCGGTTCAGTGAATTGCGCGTGAGGCTAGTCTGGTAGCTTTCGAATTCAGAGATTCAATCCGGGAATCATAGGTATCGTCCAGGCGAAGAGAGCGCATGCGGTGGGCTCGGGACCGTGGCCTGTGTTCGTTTTGAGTGATTCTGAGGAACTTATTTGTGTTTGCGCTCGTGGTCAACTCGAGCAGCAAAGATTCGGATATCACTGGCAAGCAATATCAGTAATTCAGAACCACTAGTGTAACTCTTTTGTGTGTTCGCTAACTAGGTCATAATTGGCGCCATTCCATGTATCAGGCTTGGTGAATCGCTTATTTCTAGAAGAGTCTGCCAAGGACTCCGCAGCCCGCCCACGCTCTCTTTTGAAACATTCCGATTTCCACAACAGACGGACGTCACTGGATATCGATCGAGTCCTCCTTCTGAAACTCCTTGACTACACCAGAATAGCGAATCCGTGACGTAAAAATCGAACATCGCAATTCTCGTCCCTTCGTGCACGTTTTCGCTCTGAATTCTCGTTATCGAGGACTGGCAATGACGAAAGCAATCATCAAAACCGAGCTCATCGCTGTCACAACTACAGAAGCCTATAATTGTCGTTCTAAATACTGATTCAAGACCTTTGATAAAGCTGGAGAAACTTTGAAGATTTCAAGCCTGAGCCTCGTAGCCTTTAACATCGAAAACAGTTCGACGTTGTGCACGATTGAAACTTTCGCAACCTTTGATGAGAACCTTCATCGTAATGGAGCGTTTCCAGACCGTCGCAATCAATATTCTAAATAAAACTCCAGGGAGCGGGTATTGTAGGCGAGCAAAGTTATTTGAGAAAGCAAGAACAAAGTTTGTATGAATATCGGCTTCCGGATTAGGCCAAAGTCTGCGCCTTCCCTCATGATGATCAGCCGACTGCTGGATGTTGACTGGGCCGAAAGCAAACACAGAGTCTTGGAATAAGCTTCGAGAAGACAAGAAAAGTCTGTCATCAAATAGAGCCTGAGCCTTCCGAGTAACGACGGTTTCCTCATTCACTGAGCGTTGATGTTTCAACATGTACATGTAGGAGCATGTGAGGGTTTTCTCCTCCAGATTTTGATGTTCCTTTCGGATTTCTTGTTCGAAAACCTTCAAAGTTTGCAGCGAGCTTACATTTTCCGGATACGACTGAAACAAC
The DNA here is from genome assembly GCA_021527715.1 of Neoseiulus cucumeris. Classification (NCBI taxonomy): domain Eukaryota; kingdom Metazoa; phylum Arthropoda; class Arachnida; order Mesostigmata; family Phytoseiidae; genus Neoseiulus; species Neoseiulus cucumeris. The sequence continues at coordinate 419,601 of JAJSRV010000086.1, read as the reverse complement.
TTGCATGGAAGACCTTTGCCGCCTATTTTTAGCTTCAAGTCTCACCTTCACAACGGCTGAAACTTTGTCTCCGTGTCAGCTAGCTAGCTATTTATCTGTATAAAATCCTGAATAAAATCTAGGACAAGCTCCCACGCTTCTTTGCGATCCGGGCAACTCGTAGGGTTAAAGAATCGGCTCAGATGTGTAGCTGTGCACGGATTGCGGGCCTCGGACATGTCAGATGGAGAAAAAGTGTTCTGCGGCGGACTTTATCCCGCCGTGCCCGTCAGCCACCGGTAAGCAAGCAAAAGCGGCGGCAGGCCGGAGTGACCAACGAGCTAGAGAGACACGACGATATGTTTCCGAGCACGGCGGAACCAATTCGATGGATTTCGAAAGCCAGGTCTGCGTTCCCTCGGTCTCAACGAAGTTCGAAACGAGGCACCCAGGGGCTCGAGAAAACATCCGCATGGAGATGGAGACAAAATGAAACCTTTCTCGCTGAAAAGATGTTCATTCACATGATCTACCCCCGGCAGAAGACGTTGGCATGATGTTATCCCCCTTTTTCCACTCTCTGATTCCCTCCCCCTTGTCTCCCCCATTTCCCGTTATTTCCCATCTATGTCCACAATTTCGTCCCCCTTCTGCTGTTGCTGCTTCACCGTCCACCTGTGTCTCATGCCCCTCCATTCAATCTCTCTCTCCGTCTCCTCTCGAACCCCCTCAATGCTTTTCCCCTTCCCCTCCCCCTTCATTCCAGCTTTGCCCCTTTCCTCCTGGAGGATCCGTCGTTTGGGAACCGGTGGACAGCTGCAGAAAAGCGTCCTGAGTTCGACTTCGCTTTTTTTCCGGTTTGAAATCTCAGGTTGGAAATATCTAGCTTCCGAAGAAGACGATTTTCTGATGTGAACCTGACAGTTTCTAGAGCGGAACGGGACAGAGGAGAATAAATAAATCTGAGACATGTTCTCTTGAACGGGATGCGACGGGAGGCGCTACTCAGCCATCTGCCTGGCGTGCAAGCACGAAGTGCAACAGACAAGCAGATTTATTGCGGCTTGAGGATCTGGCTTTGAAAGTTCGCTCAGGAGGGCCTCCTGAAAAACGAGTTTTAAACTTGGGCTCCTCCTCTGTAACCCTCAGGCAAGACGCCAACATCTGCGCTGCCACCGGTCAGCTTGCCTCATTCCTAAGCCAGCTGGTGTAACAAGCGTTTGCGAACGCCCAAGCGATGCTGGCTTAGGACGAAACGCTATTCCACTTTTCTCTCGTTCTCCACCTGCTCAGCCCTTTGTTCTCGGTGAATTCGCGTTATGCGTGAACTCCCGACGGAATCGTCCCAGGACGACGTCCATCGTCAGCCTGGAAGCTTAGATCGCAGCGTATCTGGTTCCGTTTTCGTCCGGACCGTAGCCAACAACACCGCAATTAAAGATTGCCAAACTCGTTCTCTTCTCCTCTCCCGCTGCTTGTCGGATTCCCCTGCTGACTCTTCTCCGAGAATCTTACGCGGGGCCCATTGAAAGTTTTCAAATTGAAGGTTCGTAACTCCTTGAAACTCTCAACATCACCAGTTGACAGATACTCAACTGACAGGCCGTGGTGTATTGCTGCTTTGGGGCGTCCCGCTTCCGGGAACAGAGTCGGTCTCCGAACAACAAAGCTGTAATCTGTGGCTCTTGCTTGTTCTGTTTCGAATCGATTTGTGCAATCACGACTCTCAAGTCTCTGTTGTTGGATTCGCCCTCCGCCTTCTTTTGCAACTCGACACGAATCTATTCTTGGAGGGATACTGGGTGAGCATTCCCGCGTTTTTTGCTCCCGGTATCGCCAATTCCTGAACACGAACCGCCGCTAGAGTTATCGGCAAGTGGGATTCCGGAATGGAGCCGTCCCGCATTCTCTCTTCATTCATTCGCCGACGGAACTGAACGTTTTCTTGAAATTGTTCAAGCGCATTCTACGGAACGTCCATCTTTTCAGTGATGTCCTTTGTCTCAAACTTTTCGACGATTCTGAGCAGGCCCCCAACACATGAGTGTGCGGAAGTCCATCCTTCAACATTATTCTCCTCCACGTGATACACGCTGGCGGCCTCAGTTGCGTTCATGGCATGTAGTATTCAGAACCGCCGAAAACGTCAACTCTTCGGCGCCGGTGGCCGCCGGGAGCGTTCCAGGAACGATTTCCTTCAAACATTGTGGCTCTGGTGGCTGTTTTCAAAGAGACCTTCTTCTCACTTGCGATGAGTCCCTCGACGTCGGGGACCAACAACCGGCACTCTTCCGCTGAGCGTAGCAGCGCACGAGCGAAGCCTTCAACCTCTCTCAGCTGAAGGGATAGTTGGTAGAGCTGATTTTCGACACCAATCCCAACATTTGTATACAAGGTCTCCAATCTGATCAACGTGTCAGCATTTCGGATACTACAACTCAGTAACCCTCACGGTTAACCTTTGACCCAGGCGACTCAAATTCACGAGTTACCGCCAATCCCCATTCTATGCATTTTAGGCGCTGAAGTACCGAATTATGCATTTTGCATAAACATACATCCTCCGATTGCCAACTTGAGCCTTTTCCCAAAAATTATCCCCTCTGCGGGTGCGGAAATCCAGTTCGTCGAGCAGAAAAGTGGATTCATCAACTTCTCGCCACCTTTCTCACTCGCTCCGCTTTGTTTTGCTCCTCCTCCTCTGATTTTCTCTCTCGTTCACTTTCGTTTACCCTCTCTCCCTTTTTTTTTCTCTCCATCGCCAGTATTCTCTCTCTTGTTCCCCCTTTGCTGCCATGCTCTCGCTCTCTATACATATCCCTCCCCCGATCTCTCATGTTCTCTCTCTCTATACATATCCCTCTCCCCGATCTCTCGTGTTCTCTCTCTCTCTCTCTATACGTATCCCTCTCCCCGATCTCTCGTGTTCTCTCTCTCTCTCTCTCTCTATACATATCCCTCCCCCGATCTCTCATGTTCTCTCTCTCTATACATATCCCTCTCCCCGATCTCTCGTGTTCTCTCTCTCTCTCTCT